>CAUYLG010049248.1:0-42128 GCA_963573385.1 Cacajao melanocephalus
CTCATTTAATAGGAATAAGAAGCTCATACCTCAAGTAAGGGCTGGACCATGAGACCATGCATCTTAGTCTATTTGGCCGCTATAACAAAATACCTTAGACCGGGTCATTTATTTTATTTTATTTATTTATTTTTTGAGATCAGGTCTCACTCTGTTGCCCATATTGGAGTGCAGTGGTGCAATCCTGGCTCACTGCAACCTCTACCTTCAGGGCTCAGGAGATCCTTCTACTTCAGCCTCCAGAGTAGCTGGGACTACAGGTGTGCAACATCACGCTTGGCTATTTTTTTTCTTTCTTTTTTTGTTTTATCACTTTTTGTAGAGACCGTATTTCACCATGTTGCTCAGGCTGGTCTCAAGCTCCTGGATTCATCCCATCTGCCCACTTTGGCCTCCCAAAGTGCTGAGTTTATAAGCATGAGCCACTGTGCCCAACCAGAGATTGTTTCTAGGAGGCAGAAATACCAGTTTGCAGGCGTGTGTGGAACCTGGGCCCTATGGTCCGCTCTGTGAGGGATGAGACCCCTCCCTGGCTTGCAGGGCATCCTGTGTCCTGTGGCAGAGAGACCCACACTGAAGGGCACAGAGCTTCTGGCCACCACTAATGGAAGCACAAGTGAGGGGACCCAGGGTGCAGAAGGAGGCGACAGAATCTCCTAGGAATAAACAGGAGGCTGTGGAAGAGAAAGATGAAGCGGGGAGGTGTCACATGGGGGTTTGTTGAACTGAGGTGGAGCTGGAAGGCTGCTCCTGCCTGGGCAAGCAGTGTGAGCAGGAGCACGGAGGCTGCGTGAGGGCCACACAAAACCGCCGTGGGAGAGCCCAGATAGCACAGTGTGCACAGGGAACCATCCTGCCCAACACTTCACCGTTGCCCTACAGCCTTTAGTCCATTATCTGTAGGAAAGATGATTCTTTCCCTGGGTGTGTGAAGGCTCTGGATCAGAGTGGATGAATGTCTAGAGGTCTTGAAAATGTAACTTGGTTCTGTCAGGACACCCTGTCTCCCTGAGTATTTATGGCCCAAGGAGACTACCAATGAGGATGGGTCTGTTTCAGTGGAGCTGCGGCCTTGGCCTTCAGAATGAGGTTGACTCTGGCAGGGAACTCAAGACCAATCCTGAGCTGCTCTGGCATCCTCTGATCCCCAGCACCCTCTTCTTCCCACCCATGACTCTTAGCTTTGCATCTCCCACCTTTGTCATGCAAAATCCTCCCCCTTCCCTGTGTCTTTGCTGCCTGAGCCCAGACACCAACTCTCAGTGGGGCTCAGAGCCCCAGCTTTCTCACAAATGAGCTAGGAATGACGCAGTTATGAGGTCATGGTGAGGACAAGGAGACCAAGCCCGTAGGAAAGCATCTTGCAAAACAGCTGGTAGGGGGGAGAGCCCCACCCTTCCCACTGGTTAAATGAAAACATCACTCAGAAGATCAGCAAAAGGTCTGTATTGAAGTTCATTAAATAAACCTAAGGGTATAACAGCTCAGGCCTTGGGATTTCCAGTCTCTCTTTCAAAACATAAGGGAAAGCATCTGTCTCCAAGATGAGAATTCAGATCCTTACGGGATGAAGAGATTATAAAAATGCATATACAGTTAAACTCAGATTTATATCTGTAATCTGTAGACAATTATTCTTCAGACACAGATGCAGCCACACACAGAAGTATTCATCAGGGGCACAGATATTTCATAGAAGACAAAATGTATACTGGGCAAAAGAAGGTCTCCTAGAAATAAACCAAAATCTTTTTACCTTACAGGACAATTTTGAAACTTGAAAAGTCTCCCGGGCCGTGATATCTTGGAAAAGTCTCCAGCTATTTTGTGCTCCTTGCCCAGTGCTACCTCCTCTCTCTCACCTCCATGATGTTTCCCTTAATAAACATTCGCAGTCCTGTCTTTCTGGGCGTCTGCTTCCTGGAGGACCAGTTCACACCCCAGGGTATACCAGGTGTGACTCCTCATACACTGTTCAAACCCAGGCAGATACTGCCGTGCTGGACACAGAAGCAGGGCTACCCTTTGGGTAGTGTTGACTGGGAAGGGCCTGAGGGAACCTTCTGGGGTGGGGGAATACCCTGTATCAAGCCATGGGTGGAGGTGGTTGTGCTCACTCATTCTAGAAACAGTCCCTGTGTGCCTAGTGACTGCCAGTGGTGCCTCGTGAGCAGATAGACAGGAATCTATCCCCATGAGGGGCCACCTTCTCCTGACAGGGAGCAGAAGGGGGCCCAGCAGCAGCTGTGGAGCCAGTGAGGAGCCTCGCAGAGCCTCGGGGTCGTCAGAGCGCATTCCCCACTGAGCCAGCTGCCCCCAGTAGCACCAACTCCAGGAGTAGATGTTTCTCAGTGAGTCCTGTGCCCCCCACCATGTTCCTGTGATTTTTAAATTGTGTGACAGGCAGAGGGCGGTGGTGACAGGCTCACTGAGCGGGACTGGAGAGAAGGCGAGAACGCAGAGGTGAGGTCAGTCCGAGGAGGGGACAGGCAGAGAGAAGGGATGAGATGGGGAGGGGAAGAACAGAGAGAAAAAGAAAGATGAGGATAGAGAGAGGGGTTGAAACAGAGAGAGAGAGAAGGGAGAGGGAGAGAAGGTGGGAGTGAAGGAAGAAAGAGGTGGAGTTGGGAGGATGGAGTCATGGAGAGAAGTTGATTTGGGCCCAGGGGGAGAGAAGGAGAGATGGAAGAGACAGAGATAGAAGGACCTACAGTGAGAACCAAGGGAGCTGGAGGGAGGGAGACATCCAGAGAGCTGGGCAGCGATCCACACACCAAGGGAAGGCAGAGAGAAACAGAGGACAGAGGAGACCAGAGAGATGGGAGGACTGAGGCGGGGAGAGGGGGCTGCGGAGAAGCACAGAGAAACAGCACAGGAGAGGAAGGGAAAGAGTTGTTGAGGACAGGGTCACAGAAAGAGAGAGACAGAGAAAGGAAGGACAAAGAGGGGGGCAGAGAAAGGCAGAGAAAGAGAAAGCAGGGAGCAAAGGGGTGAGCCTGCGGAGGGGGAGGGGGACAGGTGGCCCAGGTGAGCGGACAGAAAAGGCAGGTAGTCCTGGGTCTCAGCAGCCAGAGGAGTTCTTGCACTCCAAGGCTGTGACCTCCCTGGGGCCCAGCTCCATGAAAGCCCATCACACAGGGACACTCAAGCCTCCCTTGTGGCTAGGTTGTTGCGTGGAGGCTCTGGGTCTATCCCTGAAGCTGCTGAAGCAGGGAGTTCCAGGGGAGAGGGCTGCCCTGCCTCAGTTTTGCCTCCTCTGTGGGGCAGAGACCCAGAGGCTCCCTCACTGCCCTGGTCCCTGCTGCATTTCCCATCCTGGCCAGCTAGGTGGCCATCAAGTCCCATACCTAGGAACCAGGCTGGGACCTCTTGTCCCCAGCCTCATCTGTTCTCACCTGGCTGCAGATTGCAGCCACAGCTCTGGCAAACAGTCCACGCATGCTGGCTATCACCCAATCCACGCATCCCTGGAGGGCTCCTGCCCTGTTCCCTCAGCCAGTGGAGACAGGAACGTGGGGTTAAATGCTTCTCCCCTTTTCACTGAGAGACCGAAATTTTTTTTATTTTTAGTTTTAGTTTTAAGACGGGGTCTTGCTCTGTCGCCCAGGCTGGAGTGCAGTGGCCTGATCTCAGCTCACTGCCACCTCCACCTCCTGGGTTCAAGCGATTCTCCCACCTCAACCTCCTGAGTAGGTGGGATTACAAGCACCTGCTGCCACACCTGGCTAATTTTTGTAGTTTTAGGAGAGACAGGGTTTCACCATATTGGTTAGGCTGGTCTCAAACTCCTGACCTCAAGTGAGCTGCCTGCCTCAGCGTCCCAAAGTGCTGAGATTATAGGTGTGAGCCAGCACCCAGCCATGATTCACTTTCTAGATGCGTCCTAGAGATCACACTGGGTTAAGCCTCAGTTGCCCTCAGTGTGGTCATCTCTACAGTATACCCTTAGCTTCTCTCTCCTCCACTTTCCCAGACCCTTACTCTGCTCCCAGGATTCACTTTTCCAAATAATCCTCCTGCTGCAAAGTCCTGGGCACAGGCCCTACTTTCAGCATTGGAGGGGGGCCCAGGCTTAGACCAAGAGGTCCCACGGTGGGCGCCCACAGCCCCGTTCCTCCCTCTATTTCCACCACGGTTACATCCTCCTGTCCCTCGGTGCTTCCTCACCTTTCCCTCCAGCCCACTGTGAGATCCCAGGGGAAGGGGCAGCCCCTCTGTGCCCCAGTGCAGCGCTCGGCCTCAGCACGTGGTCAGTCCATGCTGGGGAGAAGTGGTGAATGAGTGAGTGGTTGAGTGATAATGCATCGTCAGATTTGTCTCCTCCACATGTCTCTTTCTCTGCCCAGTGTTCTTATCCACATGATGGGCATATGAGGCTGGGTGTTTCTAAACCCTGCAAAATTCAGAGCTGGCACAGCTGGTGACTGACCTTCCTTGACTTCACCTCACTTTCTGTATTTATAAAATGGGGGGGGTACCTTTCTCTAAGAGTCAAGGGGTGGCCTGACACAGGGAAAGGAACTTTCCAGCTTGAACATGGAGAACATCCATCTTGCTCTCAAATACCTAATCAGGGGCCACGCTTTCTGCTGTAATAGCTATTGAAGCTGGTATCATTTAGTAAAGGCAATTTGGTTATGAAGCTTCAATTATTAAACCAGTGCAGTAAATGTGTGTGTATGGACAGACAGACACATGTAATAGAAGAGCAAGTCCAGAAGTAGACAGAAATCCATATGGGAATAGAGAATGGGACAAAGGAAGCATCTCAATGCAGGGTGTTCAGACACCTGGCCAATCACCTGAAAACTGAAAGAATAAAATTGGCCAGACACCGTGACTCACGCCTATAATTCCATCATATTGGGAGGCCACGGTGGGTGGATCACCTGAAGTCAGGAGTTTGAGACCAGCCCGGGCCAACATGGTGAAACCCCAACTCTATTAAAAATATGAAAATTAAGCCAGACGTGGTGCTGGGCCCCTGTAATCCCAGCTATTTGGGAGGCTAAGTCAGAAGAATCACCCAAAAGGCTCAGGTTGCAGTGAGCTGAGAACATGCCACTGTACTCCAGCCTGGTGACAGTGCAAAAGTCCGTCTCAAAAAAAAAAAAAAAAAAAAGAATAAAATTTAGTTCTTTCCTCAAAGTAGACAGTGATATAAATTCCAAAATGCTCTGTGATTTAAGATTTAAAGAAAAATCATATGATGTCATAAGGATGTACATGTGTCAGCCTCATCAAATTGTATCCTTTAAACAGATGCCTTTTGTTATATGGAAATTATACCTTGTGAAAGCTGGTTAGGAAACATAAAAGTATTGGAAGAATATGTGAAAGAATTCCACTCTAACATTGAAGTGAGTGGGGTGATTGGAGTCCCTCTAACCGTGACTCAGTATCCAAAAACCATAAAATAAATTGATTCATACATTTGGCTACACAAATTCAAAAAACTCTACATGGCATAAAGCACCATAAGAAAAATCAAAAGACAATGCAAACTGGACAAATATTTGTAACTCAGATCTCAGGAAAAGGGCTGACCTCATAAATATCTGGAGTTCAAAAATGAGAAAAAACCAAACAGTCTATTGAAAAAACATGCATAGAGCAAGAACTGAGTTTTCTTTGAGACAGAGTCTTGCTCTGTTGCCCAGCCTGGAGTGTAGTGGTCCATTTTCAGCTCAATGCAACCTCCTCCTCCCAGGTTCAAGCAATTCTCCTGCGTCAGCCTCCCAAGTAGCTGGAATTACAGACAACTGCCACCATGCCCAGCTAATTTTTTGTATTTTTAGTAAAGACAGAGTTTCCCTATGTTGGCCAGGCTGGTCTTGAACTACTGACCTCAGGTGATCCACCTGCCTCGGCTTTCCAAAGTGCTGGGATTACAGGCCTGAGCCATTGCACCTGGCCAGGAGCAGACTTCGATAGAAAAGGTAAACACATGCAGCTATTTATCTTAGGAGAGGCAATCGGAAGCATGCATAAGCCCTTTGACATATCAATTTCACCCAAACAATAAGTACATCAAGCCAAAGAAAGAATTTCTGAACTTCAAGACAGGTCTTTTAAAATAACTCAGACTACATAAATAAATACATGAAGCAAGCCTCCATTACAGATGAGACACATAAGTGACCAAATTCTAAAATTTTGGGAATTCCAGACAGAGAGGAAATGAGCAAAGATGTAGAAAACCTATTTAATAAAATACTAACTGAAAACTTATCAAGTCTTGCCAGAGATATAGATCCAGATACATGAAGCTCAAAGATCCCCAAATAAGAACCCAAAAAGGTCTTCTCCAAGGTAATTATAGTCAAACTGCTGAAAGACAGAGAAAATTCAGATAACAGCAACAGGAAAGCACCAAGTCCCTTATGAGGGAATCTCCTTCAGACTGACAGTGGATTTCTCAGCAGAAACGTTACAGGTTAGGAGAAAACAGAATGCAAAAAACAACAACAGAAACAAAAACACCTGCCAGCCCAGAATACTACATTCAGCAAACTATCATTCAAAAAATGAAGGTTCCTGGCTCAGTGGCTCACATCTGCAATTCCAGAGACTCAGGAGGCTGAGGTGGGGGAATCATTTGATTTCAGGAGTTTAAGGCTGCAGTGAGCTATGATCATGCCACTGTACTCTAGCCTGGGTGACAGAGTGAGACCCTATTTCTTTGAAACAAAATGAAGAAGAAATCTTTACCAGAAAAGCAAAAACTGAAAACATTCATTGCCCTGTAACTGGCCCTACAAAAAAAATGCTTAAGGGAATCCTACATCGTGAAGCAAAAGAGCAATGTCTACCATGATGAAAACACACAAAAGTATAACACTCTGTAATAGAACAGACACAAACGAGAAAGAGAAAGGATTCAAATGTTATCACTAAAGAAAACCACCAAACTGCACCAATAAGTGATGAGAGAATAAAAGAATAAAGGGTGTACAAAACAACCAGAAAACAATGGAAAAAATGACAGAAATAAGTCCTCACCTATCAATTCTAACCTTGAACATAAATGGGTGAAATTACCCACCTAAAAGATACAGACTGGCATAATGGATAAAGCATGACCCAACAATATTCTGGCTACAAGAAACTCACTTCACTTGTCAAGACACTTAGCAACTGAATGTAAAGAGATAGAAAAAGGTAATACCACATGAACAGAAATCAAGAGTAATCAGGAGTAGCTACATTTATACCAGAGAAAACAAACTTTAAATCAGAAACTCTAAAAAGAGACAAAGTAGGTCATCATATAATGATAAAGGAATTAATTCAGCAGTAGAATAAAATAATTCTCTCTCTCTCTCTATATATATATATATGCAATCAACATCAGAGGATCCAGACATACACAGCAAATATCATTAAATCTAAAGGGAGAAATTGACTGCAAAACGGTAACAGTTGAGGACTTTAATATCCCACTCTCAGCACTGGGCAGATCATCTAGACATGAATCAACAAAGAAACATTGGATTTAAACTGCACTTTAGACCAAATGGACCTAATAAATATTTACAGAACATTTCATCCAGCAGCTGCAGAATACACACTCTTCTCATTAACACATGGAACATTCTCCATGTTAGGGCACAAAATGGGGCTCAACAAACTTAAAGAAATTAAAACCATATCAAGTATCTTCTTAGACCACAGTGGAATGAAACTGGAAATCAATATCAAGAGAAAATTTGAAAACTGTACAAATACACAGACATTAAACATGACCACTGGGTGAATGAAGAAATAAAGATGGAAATTTCAAAATTTCTTTGAACAAATAAAAATAGAAGCACGAAAAACTGATGGGATACAGCAGAACAGCACCATGAGGAAAGTCTATGGCAATCAACGCCTACACCAAATAAGTGAAAGGATTTCACATAAACAACCGAATGACGCACTTCAAGCAACTCAACAAGCAAGAACAAAGCAACCCCAAATTAGTAGAAGAAAACAGTAAGCGTCAGAGCAGAAATGAATGAGATCAAGACAAAAAAGAAGTTCCAAGGATCAACAAGATAAAAAGGTGGTTTCTTGCAAAGACAAACCAAATGGGTAAACCACTAGTGAGGCTAACCAAGAAGAAAAGAAAGGAAACCCAAACCAGTAAAATCAGAAATGAAAAGGGAGACAACACAGCTGTTACCAAAGAAATACAAAGGGTCATGAGAGGCTCTGATGAACAGCTGTACGCTAATCAATGGGAAAACCTAGAGGAAAAGAATCAATTCCTGGACATATACAACCTACCGTGATTAAACCTGGAAGAAACAGAAAACCTGAACAGAACAACAATGAAGAGCGAGTTTGAATCCAAAGTCTTCCAACAACAAGAAGCCCTGCACCCGATGGCCTTTCTGCTGTGTTCTACCAAACTTATAAGGAAGAACAAACAACTCGTGTTTGGGAACAGAGCAGGACTCCGGATGCAAGACCCTAGTCATTCCCAAGGCCCTCCCCTGTCCCCGGACCCTCCAAGGAGACAGGAGTAGGAGCGCAGGGTCTACACTCGCAGGCAGCAGGAAGCGCTAGAAACTTACTCAGGGAGGAGCAGTACCTGAACCAGGACAAGCGACAGAAGCTGGCGGAGAACCTCAACCTCGGGGAGCACCAACTGCAGGTGTGGTTGAAGAATCGTCCTGCCAAACTAGCTTCGGAGCAGCAGCTCTAGCAGCAGCCCCAGCGAGTCCCTGGGGTGGGGCGGAGAGGCCGCGGAGCCCGCGCTGCGCCCCCCATCCCTGCAGCCACTGCCTCCTCCCCTCAGCCGGTACTCTCGGGAATCCTCCCAGTGGTAGAACCCACGATCTGCAGCCTCGACCAGGTCTGGTGTGGCCCTGGGTGTGGAGCCTAGAAGGGCATCCCAGTTGCCCTGGATCCGGGCGCTGGCTTAATCCCAGCCCCAATCCCAGGCCCAGCCCAGATCCCAGGCCCATTCTCAGGCCCAATCCCCAGCCCCAGTACAGACCCTAGGCCCAATCACAGGCCCAATCCCCAGCCCAACCCAGATCCCAGGCCCAGACAGACTCCCAGGCCCGGGTCCCATCTGAAGCTCTGGCCGGATGCCAAGCCTAGGCTCACTCCCAGCCCCAGCCCCAGCCCCAGGCCCCTGTGGGCTCAGAGCCCGTATATCTTCCACTTCTTGCCAGACGCTCAGTTATTCCCTCACTTCACAGAGCTACTCCCACCTCTAGACCCCTTGGTGGGATCTCCAGTCTCCACCATGACGTCTCAGTCCTAAGAAGAAGATGGCTCTATTGACAAAAAAGGCTCAGGGTTTCAGTACAACAGAAGGATACCTCTGTGAATGAAAACCACTCAGACCCCAGGTGATTACTGGATTTATAAGGGTCCTGTGCCTGCAAAGTCCTACGGATCCCGAAAATGCACCACCCTTTACCCACCCTGCTGCAGGTGGCCATTTGCTGTCTTTACCGAGCACCATCACAGCTGGCTCTGCTGTGAATGTGCTTGCTTCTCATTTGAATTGAGCCTGAGCATTTCTTTACTAGGATTGGAGTCACTGCTCACTGGGATCCTTGTCATTAGTGGATGCTGCTTGAGAGCTTTGTAAAGGGCTTTTCCCAGTGCTTCTGAGGGTCAGCATCTTCCCCAACATTTAGGATTGTGAAACTTTCTAATGTTTGCCCATCCAATGATTTGTGGCTTTGTTGTGGTTGTAATATCCATTTCCGTGATGACTGAGAGATTAAGAAGTTCTCACATCTTAATAGAACCTCAGAGATTATCATAATGTGTCTGTTTGTTTGCCCATTTTTCTTTTTTCGGAATGTATTCTTATACTCTCTTGGCAGTTAATGTTCTGCAAATGCCAGAAAAGAAAACAAGCAACAACAAAAAAGAACAAATACCAATTCTTCTCACACTATTCCCAACAAGTGAAGAGGAGAGAATTCTTCCTAACTCAGTCTATAAGGCCAGCATTACCCTGATACTCAAACAAGACAAGGATACACAAAAGAAGAAAACTACAGGCCAGTGTTCCTAATGAACATAGATGAAAAAATTTTCAACAAAATACTACCAAGCTGAATCTCACAATGAATCAAAAAGATAATATGCCATGATCAAGTGGGATTTAGGGGTGGTTTTGGGATGAAACAGTTCCACCTCAGATCATTAGGCATTAGTTAGATCCTCATCATAAGGAGCCGGCAACCCAGATCCCTTGAATGTGCAGTTCACAGTACGGTTCCTGCTCCCATGAGAATCTAATGCTACCACTGATCTGACAGGAGGTGGAGCTCAGGCGGTAATTCGGGGGATGGGGAGCGGCTGTAAACACAGATGAAGCTCCCCTCGCTGACCTGCTACTCACCTCCTGCTGTGCAGCCCCATTCCTAACAGGCCAGAGACAGTCTTTGGTTGGGATTTGGGAGCCCCCTGCTGTGGTGGGTTTCTACCAAGATTAGAACGGAAGAAGGAAAGGAGGCCACCTGGAAGCCACATGGAGAGGGGGCTAGACATGAGATGCCTGGAGAAAAAGATGACCCAGGGGGACAGAATCACTGAGTCTTTGAAGGACTGTTGTGCGGAGGAAGAGGCAGACTGGTATGAAGTTCACAACTGTGTCCTATGAGTAGAGATTAGAGGAAGAGGGATTTTGACTGTAATGTACAATTAAAGCAAAGCATTTAGTAATAGAATGAACTGCTTCAAGATGTACTGAGCTCTCATCGCTGGAAGTAAGCAAGCAATGATTGGCTGCCTATCTGCCAGAGAGGCTGTTCATGTACATGACTCCTACATGAGGGATAGCAACAGGTGGCTCTAAGGTCCCTAAGTTGTTTTGTTTTTCTTGTTTCTTTGTTTTGAGGCAGGGTCTTGCTCTGTTGCCCAGGCTGGAGTACAGTAACGTGATCTTGGCTCACTGCAGCCTTGACCTCCTGGGCTCAAGTTATCCTACCATTTCAGCCTCCTGAGTAGCCAGGACTACAGGCACATGCCACCATGCACAGCTAATTTTCTTTTTCTTTCTTTCTTTTTCTTTCTTTCCTTCCTTCCCTTCCTTGCCTTCCTTCCTCTCTCTTTCTTTCTTTCTTTTTCTTTCTTTTTTTTCTTTCTTTCCTTCTCTCTCTCTCTCCCTCCCTCCCTCCCTCCGTCCCTCTTTCCCTCCCTCTCTCTCTCTCTTTCTCTTTCTTTCCTTCTTTCTTTTTTAGAGATGGGGTTTCATCATGTTGCCCAGGCTGGTCTTGAATAGCTGATCTCAAGCAGTCACCTGCCTTTGTCTCTCAAAGTGCTAGGATTACAGGTATGAGACACTGCACCTAGCCACCTGGCTCCTAAGCTTTTGATTGATGGTCAGAAAGGCAGCTTCGTCCCTTCAGGGATGTCCCTCTACTCTCAGCATTCATTCAGTCACTGAGACAGTCCTTTTGCATTTGGTGGAAGATGTTAAATTGCAACTGTATGCCCAGGCCAAGGCTTTGGTGATGCACAGCGCATCTAGAGGAAAAAACAGTTGTAGAGAGCAGAATTTTGCAAAAAGAGAAGGGGAAAGGTTGATGATGATGATTCAGAACATAGACTCCAAGAGTCAGGACCATTCCATCTGAACCAGATGTGTGTACATAATTTCCCCTTGGGGGATGCACCCATCAGGGCCTCTGCAGAAACAGAATCACTCCAGATGGCTTCAGTAAAGATATTATAAAGCAATACTGAGAGAGGTGGCAAGTTAAGGGGCTAGATGAGGAATGGAGAGGCTTCCAGAAACTAGTGACAGTGGGAAGACTTTAGCACCCCTAGGCTGAAGGGGTCAGGAGAGGAAATGTGTGGACTTCGTAAGAGCTGGAGCCATGATAGAGAAGCCACCCAGGGGAACAGCAACCCGGGAGATCACGCAGCTGCAGATGCAGGGTGGAAACACCTTCTCTTCTTCCACCATCCAGAGTCCCATGGTGCCGCCCATTGGTTAACCAAAATCTAGAGGCAAAGCGTCAGAGAGACTCAGCCTGCAGGAGTCAGCCTCCCAGGGCACAAGGCAGAGAGAAAGGCAAAGAAGTATTGGGGGCCAGGGAGTGACAAACAGAATGACCAGTGTAGGGGCTCCTTTCCTTGCCCCATGACAGAGATTGTGGGTTGCTCCACAGTATCCTGTTGCCTGGATGCAGACACACAGTGAGCCATTTTAGACCGTAAAGATGAGGTTCAGGTCCCCAAAGCCTCAGGGCTACTGCCAAGCCCCAGACTGCTTTCCCTTAATGACAGCAGTCCAAGGCTTGGCAGTAGCCCTGAGGTCTCTACCTGAGAGGGACCCAAAGTAGTAGCGGCTGAGAGCTGTCAACCTGCGCCCACTAGAGCGATTATTTTGATAATTGCAGAGTCTCCATCTTTAAGGAGGCTTAAAGTGCTCACTGCATGGTTTTACAGTGGCTGGAAGAGGGCTAGGCCTCTTCTTGCATAGGACTCCTAGCCCCGAGATTGTCCAGAGCAGCTCTAACCTTGCTCAGAGAAGTCCTCACCCAGTACAGATTTCCTTCCAGTGCCCTCTGCAAAATGCTGATGTTAGTACTGAGCAGGGCAGGGTAGAGCTGGATGACTCTGCAGCTCTCTACCTCTCTTCAAGGCAGGCTCTCTGTCTTGCATTGCTGTTCTCCCCCTCACTGGCTGCATCTTCTCGTCCCTGGACAGTTCAAGGGAGGGCAGTTCCTGGTAAGAATCACTTCCTGCTGGACCCCAAGATAATAAGAGCTGG
Source organism: Cacajao melanocephalus (assembly GCA_963573385.1). Lineage (NCBI taxonomy): Eukaryota > Metazoa > Chordata > Mammalia > Primates > Pitheciidae > Cacajao > Cacajao melanocephalus. The sequence goes on from CAUYLG010049248.1 coordinate 12,737, forward strand.
CCCCTGTAAGCAGCATCTTACTTCCTGTGTGACTCCATTAAGCCCTCCCCTGGAGGCAGCAGGGTCCCTGCTCAATCACTTCACATCCTATGGAGCGTGGGATGCCCTGACCTGCAGGAAGCGGGGGAGGAAGACAACAGAGGAGAAGACATGCCCCTCATTCCTGCCTCCACCTTCCAAGTTGCCTGCCTGGCTTACACACATGGCATATACAATTTATAGATAATCTATTTTATATAGTTTTTTTTTTTTTAGGTTACAAAGTAATCTCACGTAGAGTTTTAGTCACCTGGAGAAGTTTGAAAAAAGCAGTTTTCCATTCCCATTTGCGATGAAGAAAAACGGAGGCTTTGAAGGAATAAAGTAATGGCAACCAATTGGGCTAGAACTGAATTCCAGTTTCTAAGATTTATTTTGGAGGGTCTTTTCCTTTTTCTAGGAAAGCTCTGTATAGTTAAGAAAAAACTTCCTTTTCATAGTGTATATTTTATGAAAGACTTAGAAATTCTCACCTTTCTGTCCTCATGCCCTGGAACAGACATAAAGGACACTCACACCCCAAAGAACCAGCTCAGGAAATTGGAACCCACCCAGCTCCATGATGGGACAGAAGGTTTGGAAGAGCCCTAGATGCTGCAGGCCCATGCTTCACAATAGTGTGTGTGTGTGTGTGTGTGTGTGTGTGTGTGTCTAGTTGAGGGTATGGTGGATAGGTGTGTCATGTGTGCATATATGGTTTATATGCATGTGTGTGTCTAGTGCTTGTGGTATGTGTGAGTGTGCATGAGTCTGTGGTGTGTTGTGTGTGTGGATGTGGGGTGTGCGCTTAGGTGTGGGAGAGTGTGCTTGGTGGATCTTTCTGAGTCGAGTGTGTGGTGGTGTGTTTTTGTGTGGGTGGGTGGATGTGTGATCTGTGTGAGTGTGTGCAGTATAGTGTAGAGTGTGTGTGTGGAGAGGGCAGGCAGGGGACAGAGAGAGCTGGGAGAGGTAATCCATGTCTCTGGCAGCACACGTCTCCTAGACTCCTCCATGAAACTCATGCCTCCTTCCCCAGAGGTGGCTCATAGCTCCCCAGGGCCCCTTCACAGCATCACTGCCTGGCAAGGTCAGCACACCGAGCCAAGACCAGTTTCAGTCGGTCCACTGGCTTGCCTTTATAGACAAAGCTCCCGTGCTTGGATGAGACCGCGACTGCGCTTTGACCCAGTCCCTGACTGCAGTCCCCTTTTAGGCCACACAGCCTCCCTGAGCTCCAGCAGGACAGCCCACGGGGGAGAAAGACACCTCCCAGTATCACCCAGAATAGCTTCGCCCATAACCCTGTGTCTTCCTGACCCAGGAAAAAGTGAAAACTGGTGCCTGACGCCAGCACTCTAAAAACGTAGTCCGCTGGTAGGGGACATCTGGTGGCTGCCTCAGCTGTTGCCCTCTCAGGAACACCTGTCCAGATCTCCCTCTTCCAGACAGCACTGCTGCCGCTTCTCCTCCACCCCTGCCGCACTCCTGACCCCCTTATGCAGTGCCATTTCTCTTTGTCTGTAAATAGTACTTATCACCTTCTAACATTCTGTACAATTTCTTTCCTGTGTAAATTTCGTATTTGTCTCCCCTCACTAGAATGTAAGCTCCAGGAGGGCAGGGACTTTTATTTCTCCATGTGCCTAGAAGAGTGTACAACATTCAAGAGTACAAAAAACCACGTGTGCAAGGAAGGGAGTGAAGGAGGGCCCTATCACCGACATTCCACAAGGGCCTAGGGCTGTGGTCCAGGTGTGTGGACCCCGGACCTCTCACTCACGACTTGGGGGTGGCTAAGACTGGGAAGCAGCCTCTGGTGGCTGAGGATGGGAGTCCCAGTCAATGGCTCAGCACCCAGCCTGATAGGAAGGCACGGCTGTGGGTGAGAGGAAACAGGGGAGAATAATGCATTCATTTTATAGGGACAGAGCTACTGGCCAGGGATGGACTTAACTGGGCATCAGTCTTGTGAGACAGGGGCAGATTAATGCTGATCAGGTGCAGTCCTTTCCCTGGGACTGGGGGCTGGGAGCAAGGATTTGGTTCAAATGTGTTACTGACCAAAGGGGCCTGAAGACAGGCCCAGAGTGGGGTAAGGCAAACACCTCTTTTGGACAGAGCAATCCTCCCTCTAGGGAAAGAAGACCACTGGACCTTGCCTGCCCGGGCCATGATGAGCCAAAAGAGTTAGTTTGACTTTACAACCTACCAACCCCTTTTGCAGGTATGGTCATATTTGGGCCCTACAGCCACCTATCAGGGAACACAAGTGTTTATGGGTGAGGAGAGGGAGGCTGCAAGGGCAGAGGATGTTTGCAAGAGCAGCGGGTGGTGGCTGGAACCCAGGGCTCCAGATCCCTTGCTGGCTCTCTTGCCCATTTCATGGGAGGAGCTAACACTTGTGCACTTGCCTAGCTGTGGACTGGGCCCACTGGGGAGGCCGGGTGACCCCTCCAAGCCTACACCATGCCCTGTGCTGTGGTCAGGCAGGCAGAACAAACCTGCACTGAGCACCAACATGTGCAAGGTTGATCACCCACTTGGCTGTAGTTTGGGCAAGCCCCTGCTGTTCCCTGGGACTCAGTTTCCCCATCGGTGCAAGCCAAACCCCGTCCAGTTGATGGTGCTCAGGTGGGCTTCAGTGAGACCTGTGAACACCATGGTGGCCACAGCAGCTACCAGGAGAGGACATTTTAAGGGAGGAGGACTCAGGATGGGACCATGCCTACTCCCAAGGGCTGAGTAATGATAGCGGGACTCACTCCAGGCTTTCAATGACTTTCACTTCAAAAAGGGGCCAGTGATTGAAATGGCCAAATGTCCATCAAGGATGAATGGACGAACAAGATGTGGTCTGTCTATACAATGGCATGTCATTCAGCCTTAAAAAGGAATGAAGTACTGATCCATGCTACAAGGAGCAACCTTGAAAACGCAACACCACATGAGAGAAGCCGGACGTGAGAAGACATGTAGTGTGTGATTCCAGGTGAATGAAACACCCAGAACAGGTAAATCCAGAGACAAAAAACAGATTTAGCAATGGCCAGGGGCTGCGGGAGGGGAGAATGGATTGTGACTGCTTAACGCCTCTGGGGTTTCCTTTTTGGGTGGTGAAAATGTTTTGGAATTAAATAGAGGTTGCACAGCAGCATGAATATACTAAGTAACACTCACAAATGGCTAATTTTATGTAACAAGATTTTAATTTTAAAAAATGGGGCTAATGCAATAGGTGCAGGGTACCTGTACCGCCCACCTCCCCAGCCTCGCCTGCCTCCAGCTGCCCTCTGCAGGGCCCACCAACACCCTCCTCTGCTGTCTTCCTTTAATTCCAGGCCAGCCCTGACCTGGCAGAGGGTTTTTAAACCACCTGATGCTGAGCCACTCCCCCGGGGTTCCACTAAGCTTAACGCAATTGTCCCCATTTATTGAGCACCTACTGTACACCAGGCCCTTGTGAGCAGTCCCACACCTCTGCCAGGTGGGCACATTCTCAAGCTCATCGTGGGAGAGAGATGGCTCGCATTTCATGGGCTCATGGTGAGGACATGGTGTCCAGCCTGTCTCAGTAAGCACCCAGTGCAAGACAGTGGCTCCCATTGCTGTGATTATTGCAGTCCTGGTTTCACACATGTCCAGGCTAAGGCTCAGGGCTCAAGTGACCTGTCCAATGTCACCCAGCTGGTGCTAAAGGTCCATTGGGCCCATGACTATTTTAGGCCAAAACATGCAGTTTTGAAACAGAGGAAAAGAAAATGGGCAGTAGTTTGAGGGGTGGGGCTCCTGGGAGGTGATAAAGACGCCTGCAGAGCCCTGAGCCCATGGCCTCAGAGGAGAGCAGGCCTGAGTAGGACAAGGCCAGAACACGGGAGCTTCAGAGCACAGGGACAGACAGAGGATGGAGGTAGTAGGAGCCAGAGGGGCAGGGAAGGCTGCACAGGCCCCTTGGGCAACAACGGTGTTTTTCTCACCTATAAAATGAGGTGATGACACCATCCCTGGAAGCAGATCTGGTCACCAGTCCCGAAGCACGAGCCAGTGGCCTCAGGCCAGATGCAGCCTGTGCTAGAGGAAATTCTGCTTCCTGGACAGGGTCTTGAGCCATCTCCAGCCCAGATGGAGTCCTTGAGGGCTCTGGAACTTCATCCGGTCATTTGTCCAGTAGCCTCAGCTGTCAGATGAGGGAACCGGGGCCTGGAGTGGGTTTAAGAGACTTGCCCATGGTCCCATTGCAGAGTGTGGATGGGGACCGGGTCTCATTCCCCGTCACACGCTCCTTCACTGCACCACGCTGGAAACCTAGATTGGTAAGAGACAACAGGGAACCCCGGGACCCGGTGGTGTGAGACTGAGGTCCCAGAAGGCCCCTCTCCCCGGTCCTGGAATCCCACCATTAGAGAAGGACTTGCTGGGAGTAAGGGGCCACCCACTACTCCATGTTTGGGGCTAGTTTATCATGACAAGGTTGGAACCGTGCAGAGTCTAAATTCCCCTTGAAAGTGTATGTTACGGCCAGGTGCTCAGGCCTGTCACCCCAGCACTGTGGGAGGCTGAGGTGGGCAGGATGCTTGAGCTCAGGAGTTCAAGACCATCCTGGGTGACATGTTGAAACCCCATCTCTATAAAAAATATAAAAGTTAGCCTCCGTGGTGGTGTGCACCTGTAGTCCCAGCTACTCAGGAGGCTGAGATGGGTAGATTGCTTGAGCCCAGTAGTTCGAGGCCACAGTGACCTGAGATCACACCACTGCACTCCAGCCTGGGTGACAGAGAGATACCTTGTCTCAAAAAAAAAAAAAAAAAATCTCACGAGACACCTGGTAGAATTTCCCCTACGGTCTCTCAGTAAACTCATAAGGGCAGATTTTCCTTGCAGCACGGCTCAGATCTTCGTTTCTTTGGTGGACACCAGAAGAAATAGCTGGCTCGTGCTTCAGGATCATATATGATCATGCAGTACCCATCTGTTCCTTCGGGGTCACTCCCAGCACCGAAAGGAAGTTGTACTGTGAGGGAGACTGGAGACCCAGCTGGGGCAGATTCATGCTTCACCCTGGAGACCCCTCAAGACGAACTAGTATGGGGGTCTCCTGCACTAGCCAAATCATTCTCTCCTCACTGTCACTCTGGGCTAAGCGTGTCCTGCTGAAGTGGCTTGAGTCCCCGGTCATAGGCCACTCGTATCAGGGAGGTGAATCACTCGCTTCCTAAGTGTTCCTGGGCAGGTGTGTGGCAGGTCTTTTTCCAGGCCACGTGGTGGGGTGAAAAAAAAGCTTGGACTCAGAATCATCACAGCTGGGTTTAAATCCTAGCTTTACCTTTTCCTCTTTCTGCGAACTAGTCAAATTTCCAACCCTCTCAGGCTCTCATTTCCTTATTTGTCAAAAAAAAACAAAAAACAAAAAAACAAGATAGTTAAGGATAAAATCAAATAAGTGTTCAGGAAATACTAGTGAGTGCACACACACACACACACACACAAGTACACACACACACTCACACACATACACTCCTCTCCCTGGGGTGGGCGTGGTGATATTGATAGGGACACAGAAAGTCAGAGGTCACTGCTCTGGGAGGCAGTTGGAAGTGGGGGCATTTAGGGACCTGAGGGAAGAGGAGGCTGGGAAGGCTTATGGGTGGGGGTAGTGCCAAACCAGGAGGCCCCCACCCCAAGGCAGGTCCCCCTCCACCACAGTGGGTAGAAGGTGTCCCAGGAAGCCTGGCCAGCCAGGGAACCGAGGGGTGGACAACAAGCCAAACATCAAAGCTGGGCCCAAGGTTTCTGGCCAAATGAAGAGCAGCAGGAATATGTCTGGAATTGAAAGGGCCAAGAAACCCCAGGTGTCTGAGCTCCCATGGCTTCAGAGAGACCTGGGTTGAGTGGCTGTTCTGGAATCTGTCCAGACCCCTGGCTAGCCCTGCTTGACTGTCTCTTTGACTCATGTCTGCAAAAGAGAGGAGAGAACACAGAGGGAGGAGAGGGGAAGCCACGCAGCTGTTCCTTAGCTGGGGGCCTCAGAAATTCGAGCCGAACCACAGGCTGCCGGCAGGCAGGAGAGGGCCTCTTGAAAGCCACTTCTGAGGCCCTGGCCTGGCCTCGCCAGCAGCCCCAGGATTAGCTCTGCAGCCTTCTCTGAGCTCTGGACATCTGCAGCCTGGAGTCCACTTCCCTCTCTTCCAGCCCCATGGGGCAGCCCCCTGTGACAGGGGAAGGGGGAACAGACAGCTGTGACCTGGAAAGGGAGTTAGGAGGGCCTCTGGCTGGCCTAAGACTCAGGGTTCGGGACAGAGCAATGGTGCAGGGGCCGACTGGGGCCTCATTCCAGAAATGCCTTACCCTTTCTCCATCTTGTGAGCCTGAAAGAGATGGGAGTGAGGGAAAAAGCAAGGGAAATACATCTGCACAGGCCCACCCGGCACCAGGGAGGTGCTGGGTGCTGTACCTGACACAGCCTTCTCAGAGTTGGTCTTATTACTTTTAGCCTTCATTCAAGAAGACAGGCTCAGAGAGGTTAGGTAACTTGCCCATGGTGACACAGGAAGTAAGTAGTAGTGTCAAGATAGAAAGAAACCCAGATCCAGGTCCATCTAGCTCTAAATATTGAAATCTCATTTTATCCGGAGCCCAAAGAATTAGAACCAGGCAGCTCAGAATGGAACCCAGGGATGTGGTTAGCCTTGTTTGTCTGCTGAAGGCTCAGTGTGATCACCGGCTGCAACACTGAGGTGGAAAGAATCCTGAGAAAGGGAGAGGCGCAACAGCCTTTACAGATTGCTCCTGGGTGACGATGTTCCCTTTCCACACTGCAGTGTGTCTGGAAGAAGAGATCAGATGAGAGGCCAGCAAACTGAAGGCTCAGCTGGAAAAACTGGGGGCTATCCAGCTTAGAGGAGACTTAGAAGAAGCTGGACTGCTGTTGGCCCTGAGTGGACACTTGTTCTGTGGGACCAGACTCAGCCAGGATAGGTTAGGTTTTGCTGTGATAACAAACAATCCCCAAATCTCAGTGGCTCACACAGCTAAGGTTTATTTCTCGCTCGCATGACATGTTCAACACCGGTCAGCATGGAGCGCTGCTCACCTTAGTTGCTCAGGGATTCAGGGCAAGTCAGGCTTCATGCAGGCATGAGCTCCCCCAGACACTACAGTGATGGCATAGGAAAGAGGAAAACCACACACTGGCTTTTTAGGCTTCTGCTCGCATTTCATCAGCCAAAGGAAGTCACATGGCAACATGTAACTTAACTTCATGGGGCCAGGAAGGGCAACCGCACCTGGAGCCCAGGAGCAGATGGGGATGACTGACTGACAGCACTCATGACTACCTCCAGTATTAAACGGGTAACTGGGGCTGTGGATGAATGTATAAGGAAGTTGACTTTGAGTCCATTTAAGCATGACCATCCCAGGAAGATAGTGGGTACCTATCAACAGAAGTGTGCAAGCCATGGTGGGATAGGTGCGTTACAGGAAGTGGGCAGAAGATTCTCCAGCATCACTGGCGTCATGGCCTGTGTGACAATACAGAGCCGTGGCCATTAAAGGCAAGGGTGCTGGAGCCAGAGGCGCCTGCATTCAAATCCCTCTCTCTCTTATTAGTTGTGTTACTTTGTGCAGATTACCTAATATCTCTGGGCTCCAGTCTCCTCCTCTATAATGTAGGGGTAGTAAGGGGTCCATAGAATTGTGTGAGGATTAAATAAGCCCATAGCACTCCATGTCTGGCACTTGGGAAGCTCTGATCAAGTCAGTGGTTCTTGCTGTTGTTCTCATTCCTACCCAAGTTCCTGTGACCGCCCCTCCCGGAATCCTTGGCCACATCCCTCCCCCCGCCTCTCACATCCCTAAGACATTAGTCAGCAGCCAGGGCAGGGTTGGGAAAGCTTTGTGCCCTGGGCCAAGCAGGCTGATCCTTCCCACTAGTATCCTCCGGTCTGCTGGGGTAGGTTACTTTCCCTAACTCGCCCTGCTCCCCAACAGCTTTCCTCCTCCTCCTGTTTCCCAGCCAGACTGCAAAGCCATTTCCTTCTTCAGCTCATCCCCAAATCTTCCCTGACAGCCATGGGTCTGATTTCTATCTCTCTGATCTTGCCTTCTCCACAATGTTCTATAAATGGAGTCATACAGTACGACGCCTTTCTGCTATGTCTTGATCTATCTGCTTTATAGACATTTGGCCATATCAGATGGGGGATCTCCTCTCCCCCTTCCCCCTATCCACTGGCATTTGCTCCTTGCTTGTTATCTTTGTAAGTCTAAGCAGGAGACTTCTATTATCAGCTATAGACAGTGTCCCCAGGCTCCCTACTTTGAGAAATAAAGCTATCAGTGCCCCTGTCTTTCCTATAAGCTCTAAAATGACCGTTTTAGAGACATCAAGAGGAGGTGTGGCAAAGTGAGGTGGTGTGTTTCAGAAATGGGTGTTGCAGGGACACAGAGTAGCCAGGGAAGTGAGGCTTTCTGGAAGAGGCGGGGTTGAGCTGGGCCTCATCCTCTCACTTCTCTGAGGCAGATGCTGGCCAACCCGCTCTCAGCGGTGTTAAGCCCTGAACTGCAGTACCTCACTTCAGACACCAGGTGGAAGGCAAGTGGCTTTGCTGGGGTCAGCTGCACAGCCAGACCAAGGGCGGCTCAGCTCTCCCCACCCAAATCCCTTGATGAGGCGAGGGATCTAGGCTCTTAGCTCTCAGCACTCCACCCCCATGGAGGCTCGAATCCTTGAGCGTGGTCCACAGCTGTGGCTTCCAGACCTTGTGTTCATTAGTGTTGTCTCATCTGCATTGCTCATTTCTCAAAGTGTGGTCCCTGGAGCCCTAGCATGGGAATCAGTTTGTTAAGCACACAGATTCCTGGGCCCTGCCTCAGGCCTCCTGTTAGGGACGGGACCCAGGACTCTGCATGTTTAATTCTCTGTCTGTATTTCTCTCACACACAGGATGGACCGAGGCCTCTAGATCAAGATTCACCATGATCTCAGCCCCTCAAACCCCTCCACCCTTTTCTCTCCTACTGTCCATGGCAGTTTCCAGGGAAAGGGGCTGTAATTTGGAGAAACACATATTTGATTCCTGGAGATTCACTGTTCACACTACCACGTACAAGCCCTGTGGTAAAGAAACCTGCATGACTTTGTGAAACCTAGCATTTCCCCAAATTATTTGACAGGGAACCCCCTTTCCCACTGTTCAACACCTGCTTACATCACACTATATGTAAAAGGCCACTCTAACCACCTCAGGCCTGACCTGATGGTTCCCTCCACGGTCCCCCCAAACACCATGCCCTTCGCCACTTCTAACCCATCCCCTCCCTCCCGCAGGAAGCTTCCCAGAGCTCTGTAGCGCAACCAGCCTGGGGCTTCTTGGGGTTCCAGCCTCAAATAACCTCCCTTCTCTGTTATTTTTAGACATTCACTGGATGCTCCAGTTCCAGCCATCTCAGTATAACAAAACCCCTTTCCTTCCTTTGTTCTCAAAGAAAAGCAAAGCCACAGGCTCTCCTGGACAACATCTCCAAGGGAGGAAAAGACAAGACTCATTCCAATCCCGTGCAAGTCCAGCCCACCCGTAGGCTGAGCCCCAGCAGTCAGCCCTGGTCCCTCCCAGGTCACCATCTCATTCATCAACCCTGCCTAATGCAGACCACTCACTCACTCAGTACTGCCCTAAGCTGACCTCCAGAGCGTATGCTCAGAAGGGACAAAAAGTCATTGCAGGCCAGGTGTAGGGGCTCACATCAGTAATCCCAGCACTTCGGGAGGCTGAGGCTGGAGAATCACTTGAGCCTAAAAATTTCAGCCTGCATGATCTACAACTGCGCCACTGCACTTCAGCCTGGGCGACAGAGTGAGACCCTGTCTCAAAGATAAAGTCATTGCAGCTAAAGTCAACAACCACCTGGATTTCCGTTCTCCATCCATTCGGCTCAGTGGTTCCTAAATGTATGCATTTCAAGAACCTGTAAGCAAACTGCATCCCCTGCCCACATGGAGGGCCAAACAAGGGTCCTAGCTTTTTATCTGGCCAAGGAGTATATTAAAATATTATCTGTTCTGCACTTCAGTTTTGGAGCCTTTGAATAAGAATCATCCATCATTTCGCAAAATAATTTTAATCCAAAAGTTTTTCTGGAGACAGAATCTCACTGTTGTCCAGGTTGGAGTGCAGTGGGGCAATCGGAGCTCACTGCGTCCTCGACCTCCTGGGCTCAGGCAATCCTCCCACCTCAGCCTTCCAAGTAGGTGGGGCTACAGGCTTTCACCACCATGCCTGGCTAATTTTTTATTTTTTCTAGAGACAGGACCTCACTGTGTTGCTCAGGCTGGTCTCGAACTCCTGGGCTCAGGTGATCCTCCTGCATCATCCTTTCAAAGTGTTGGGGTTACAGGCATGAGCTACTGTGCTGGTCCCTTAGTATACATTTTAATATAAAATAAAAGTAACATTTTATTGTAATACCAAAATAAGTAAAACAAAAACAAAAGAGTTTTCAAATAAATAAAAATGCCCTAAATTAATCAACTTACTATTGTGAAACATTCACTATATGGTCCTCAACTTTTCTATTTTGTGTAAACAGGTCACAGCCTCACGACAAAGCAGCTCATGTCCTTGAGCCGGGGCCTGGGAAGCAAGCAGACCTGTGCACCTGCTCCGAGTGTAGGTCCGAGCCGGGGACTGTGTTATGATTGCAGCACCAAGGCAGAGGGGCAGTTCTAGGCTTTCAGTGCACATTTCAGTTAATACAAAGGCCCAGCATTTTAAAGGAAGGGAAGATATCGTTGCCATTATTTTCTACATTACAAGAGTGAGTGAGCCACTGCCCCCTGCCAACTATCTTGAAAATAAACGTGTAGCCAATGGAATGCTCCATTAATAGAGGGAAATGTAAGAAGAGGGAGGAGTTAACAGTCTTATCCTTATACAGGGTTGTCAAGATATTAAATAGAGTCAATTAAAAAAATGGATATATAAGTAATTGTTTATATGTTCAAATATAACCAGTAGAAAACAGATTAGATAGATAGATAGATGATAGATAGATAGATAGATGAATAAAGAAGAAGAGAAAAAGGAGTCTGTGTGAACTAAATGATCGCTTTTCATTACCTAATGTTGGTAAATTAAGAAACAGATCCATAAGCATTTAATGTAGAGTTACAGAGGCTAACCATCTAAATAAATAAATGTAAAAATGATTAAAAGACATTGCCTTGGGGAAGTGAATCAGGGGTAGAGAGTGTTGGACCAAAAAGCCTGTTCTTCATCACGAACATGTATGCAACATTCTTGGTTTTTTAAAAAAATACAAGCTGGGTGTGGTGGTGCATGCCTGTAGTCCCAGCTACTCGGGAGGCTGAGGTAGGAGGATCATCCAGGAGAGTGAGGTTGCAGTGAGCTGTGTTTGCACCACTGCACACCAGCCTCGGTGACAGAGCAAGACCCTGTGTCTAAAGAAAGCAAAACCCCACCAATACAATGTGATATATTATTTTCATGTGGATTTTTAATTTAAAAATCACCTTCTCCATAAACAGATTTTAAAAACTCATGCGCAGAAAGGTGAAGCGCCTTCATCGAGGTCACAATGCTGAGAAGAGGAGGGACCAGGAGTGGACACTCTCTCTGCTGATACCACCTCCCCTGAGCTGTGTGGGGCAGCACCTAGGAAACCTGACAGCTCCTTCACACCTGGCTGCCATGATTTGCCATCCAGCAGGCCACCATGTTTTTGCACCTGCTCTTTTCTCTGCCTGGTGTCTCCCTCCCAACTTTGTTCCCTGGCATTTGCCTGTTGATTTTTCACATCCCAGTCCACCGTCCATTCCTCCATAACTGTGACTCTCTTTTGTCCTCCCTCTGTAGTCTGTTCTAAATATTGATGATCTCGCGGGATCTATCCACTTGTCCATTTTGCTGTCTTATTTGCTAGACTGCGCAGCCCTCAAGGCAGTATTTTGTATTTTATTCAACCTTGCATCGCAAGTCCCACTCCAGTGTCTGCCACTGGGCATTCAAAAGTGTCTGGGGAATTTGTGAATGGGTGGAGTGCATGTGTCTCTGACCCTAAGATTCTGGGCTGGTGGCCGAGTCCCTAAACCCTGGCTGCAGGCCTGACAGCTGTGGAGGAGGCTGTTCCATCAGGTTCAAACTCATCCCTAAAGGACTCTCCCACCCGCAGCCTTCATATTCTGCCACCCTCTGGATTCCTTTTCTTCCTCCCTCATCCCAAGGCTTATCTGCAAATCTCAGCACTCCCAAAAGGCATGTTTTAAAAGCCAAGTAGAGCCTTCCATCTGGATTGAATTAAATCCCTGACAGAGTTATGTCCCCGAGTTAGCAGGAGCTCCAGGAAGGCTTTGGGAAAAGACCTGACCTTTCCTCCTTAGAGGAACTAACTCAGAAGAAAAACAATGTGTTAGTAAGAGTTGCCTAAAGTGGGGGGAGCCGGGAGATGATGAAATGAGCAAGTCTCTTGCTAGATGTGTGCCCCATGCAGGTTTTCAGAGTCTCTAGGTGTCTTTTCTCACCTGGATAATAGGCACTGTGCACGTGGGGATTAAATGAGCCAAGGCTTGAGGAGGTGTTGGGAATAGAGCTACCTGAGAGTGGGTGCACAGTCTACGTGTGAGCCTTCTTTCCTCTCTTGTGTTTTTTCTCTATTTTTGTTTTTGCTTTTATCGTAATTATCTATGGACGTAGTTTAAAAGACAAATTATTCTTTTGTTACAACGAGAACCAGTTTCCTACCCTGTTCCCACTGTTGCTTTTTCCCCAGAGGCAATCACTCACAATTCTTTTTACAGTAATTATTTTGGTATTTACTTCCATATTTCGAAATAACTTGTGTTGATACTTTTGTATTTTCCATTTTAAGCCTTACCAATGGACTTTCTGCTATGAAAAATAAGGGTCTGGTCTCTCTGACATACACTTCTCCCATCCTCATGTCCACCCCTATCTGTCTCTCTGCACACGCGTGCGCGCACACACACACACACACACACACACACTTCCTGTTCTGTCCCCATTTTCCCATTCTGATTTGGTTGTAATTTTGGTTAGAGCCATTTTCAGGATTCACATTTACTATAGTGTAAACACTGTCCACAGCTGAGACATAAATATATCACAGTGACTTTTTCTCTTCTGCACAGTATTTTCTCCTCTGGAATTAATCATTGGCATTTTGTTCTATTGGGTTTTTTAAAATCTTCTGTAGACTTCATTTTATCTAGAACATACTAATTCAACTGTGTAAATCTCCTCTCGGTGTGTTCAGCCATATTTGAGAATCCAGCCTTTCTGTCTTTTTGGAAAAATCTCTCCTGGGCCCTCTGACCAGCTCCTCTTCGGCTGTCTGTCTCTGGGCTCACCGCACAGTTGGCCACAGGGATCTTCTTTCGCTTTTGTTCTTTGTCTCCTGTTACATCTGCTTTCTGGATGCCAGGTCTTTCTCTTTCTTGGTTTACAGCCTCATTCTGGGTGGGGCGCTTCTTCTAGTAGCTCCTGCAAGGGGGAGCTGTTGAGGCAAATATCTGAAAATGTTCTTCTACCTTCACACTTCATTGATAATTTTGCTGGGCATAGAATTGGAGTTTGGAAATAATTTGCCCTTAAAATTTTGAAGGCATTCCTGCACTGCCTTCTAGCTACTGGGTGCAGTGGCAAAGTCTAATGTCCTTGCAATAACTGATTCTTTGTATGTAACCTGGTTGTATCTATGTCATCTTTAAGCATCTTCTCCTTCCTCTAAGTGTTCCAACATTCCATCATCTTTTCTTCTCGGTGGGGATCTATGTTCATCCATTGTGAGGGACACTCGATGAGTGTTTTTGATCTGGGAATGGATGTCTTTCAGTTCTAGGAACATTTCCTGAGTCATGTTTTCATGCTTTTCCTACCCAGCATTCTCTCCGCTATGTTTCTGATGCTTCTGTTGGTCAGATGTTGGACCTTGAACTGGTCCTTTGATTTTCTCATCTTTTCTTTCTTGATTTCATTGTCCGTATTTTTTTTCCTCTACTTTGAGTTTCTCAATTTTGTTTTCCTTTCTAATGAATCTTTTTCTTTCCTAAAATTATGTATCCTTGTTTGAAAATTTAGCAGATATTATTTCTAGAGAAGTTTCAGGTTTCCAGAAAAACTGAACAGAAAATCTAGAGCACAGAGCCACGCAGTGCGTCTTCTGCCACACACAACTTCCCCAATTAACATCTTGCATTCATGTGGTACATTAGTCACACCTGGTGAGCCAGTACTGCTATATTATTATCAACTAGAGTCTCTAGTTTACATAAGGGCTCACTCTTTGTATTGTGCATTCAATGGGTTGTGCAAATATATGTCATGTATCAACCATTACATACTTCATGCAGAATATTATCTTTTCACTCCCCTGAAAAAATGTATTCTACCTGCTCATCCCTTCCTTCCTCTGACCCCCAAACTTCAGGCAGTTGGAATTATTAGCACCTCTATAGTTTTGTCTTTTCCAGAATGCCATGTAGTTGGAATTATACTGTATGCAGCCTTTTCACATTGGCTTCTTTCAGTTAGTAATATACATTTACGGCTCCTCCATGTTTTTTCCATGGCTTGACAATCGTTTCTTTTTATCACTGAATAATATTCTATTATATGGATATACCACAGTTTATCAATTCACCTATTGAAGGAGATCACAGCTGCTTCCAGTTTTTGGAATTATGAATAAAGTTGCTATAAACATTCATAAAAAGGTTTTTGTGTTGACGTCAGTTTTCAACTCATTTGGGTAACACCAAGGAGCTGAATCATGTGGTCAGCATATGTTTAGCTTTGTAAGAAAGTTCTAGATTGTCCTCCACAATGGCTATGCCATTTCCATTCCCACCAGCAATGAATGAGAGTTCCTGTTCCCTCAGTCCTCACCAGCATTTCAGGTTGTGGTGTTTGGATTTAGCCATTCTAATAGGTATGCAGTGATATCTCATTGCTATTTTAATTTGAAGTTCCCTAATGACATGCGATGCTGAGTATCTTTTCACTTGCTTATTTACCATCTGCGTATCTTCTTTGAAGAGGTAATTCTTCAGATATTCTCTTCATTTTTAAATTGGGTTATTTGTTTTCTTATTATTGAGTTGTAAGGGTTCTTTGAGTATTTTGAATACAAGTTCTTCCTAGGATATATGTTTGCCGATATTTTCTCCCAGTCTTTGGTATATCTTTTCATTCTCTTAATCTAGTGAGTTTTTATTCTCATTGTATGTTCATTTCTAAGTCTATTTTTTTTTCTCTGAATGCTCATGTTTACATTTCTTTTTGTTTCAGGTATGCAACAGTTTCTCTTGTCTCTCTGAGGATGTTGATGACAGTTTTTCTTGAAGGTTCCTTCTCCCTGAACAGCCTCCATTTCTTCTAAGCTGCTTTTCTTTCTTAATAGGAGCTTTCCCCAAATGACAGGTGATAATTGACTGTCCTCTTATCTGAGGAAGACGTCAAAAAATCTGACTGGATTTTGTGTGTGTGTGTGTGTGTGTGCACGTGTATGTGCGTGTGTTTTGGGGTTGGGGGTGCTTGGTGACTGAGGGCTCCTCTCTAGGGTAATCAAGCTGGGGATATTGTCAGGGAGGCTGCCTGTACAGTCTTTGCCCTGACGGTATGAGCCTGGCTGTTCATAGTTTGGGATTTGAGTAGGGAAACAAGACTGGAGGTCTCAACATCTAGTAAGTGAATGTCTATTTTTTTCTTAATTAAAAAAAAGTTTTAGAGACCAGGTCTTGCTTGCTCTGTCGCTTAAGCTGGAGTGCAGTGGCGTGATCACAGCTCACTTTAGCCTCCAAACTCCTGACACAAGCAATCCTCCTGCATTAGCCTTCTGAGGAGCTGGGACTACAGGTGTGTGCCCCCATGCCCTGCTAATTTTTTAAAAAGTTTAGTTTAGTTTCGTTTTGTTTCTGTTCAGTGTCTCGTTATGTTGTTTAGACTGGTCCAAAAACTCCTGGCCTCAAGCCATCCTTCCACCTTAGCCTCAAAAAGTAGCAGGCATGAGCCACTGTACCTGACCCTATTATTATTATTAATTACTATTATTATTAGAGACAGAGTCTCACTCTGTCAACCAAGCTGGAGTGCATTGGCGCGATCTTGGCTCACTACAACTTCCACCTCCCCGGTTCAATCCATTCTCCTGCCCCAGCATCTCGAATAGCTGAGACTACAGGTGCACACTGTCACGCCTGGCTAATTTTTTGTATTTTTTAGTAGAGACAGAGTTTCACCGTGTTGCCCAGGCTGGTCTCAAATGCCTGAGCTTAGGCAATCTAGCCTGCGTCAGCCTCTCAAAGTGCTAGGATTACAGGCGTGAGCCACCACACCTGGCCTGGCCCCATTATTTTTAAATTTTTTATTACTTTTAAAATTGTATATATGTATGGCATACAGCGTGATGTTTTGAGTATGTATACATTGCGAAATGGCTAAAACAAGCTAATTAACAGAGGTTTTACCTCCCATACTTATCAGTTATTTTGTGGTGAGAACATTTAAAATCTACTACCTTAAAATGTTCAAGTATACAACACATTGTTATTAGCTATAGTCATCATGTTATATAATAGATCGCTTGAACAGACTCTTCCTGACTCAAATTTTGCATTCTATGACCAATAACTGAATCCTGCCAACCCCCAGTCCCTGGTAACCGCCATTCTACCCTGCTTTTATGAGTTCTACTCTTTTAGATTCCACATGCAAGTGAGATTATGCAGTATCTGTCTTTCTGTGCCAGGCTTACATCACCTAATGTAATGCCCTCAGGCCCATCCATGTTGTTGCAAATAGCAGCATTCCGTTCTTTTTCATGGCTGAATAGTATTCCATTGTGTATATGTACCACTTTTTAAAAAATCCATTCATCTGTTGATGGATGCTTAGATTGCTTCCATCTCTTTACTATTGTAAATAAAGCTTCAGTGAACATAGGAGTTCAGAAATCTCTTTGACATATGATTTCATTTATTTTGGATGTATACCCAGAAATGAGATTGCTGGATCACATAGTAGCTCTACTTTTTTTTGAGGAACCTCCATAACTGTTTCCTATAATGCCTGGAGTAGTAAGTAAATGTCTTCTTTTCTGTTTGTTTTTTGAGTTGGAGTTTAGTTCCTGTTGCTCAGGCTGGAGTGCAGTGCAGTGGTGCGATCTTGGCTTACCACAACCTCCACCTCCAGGGTTCAAGTGATTCTTCTGCCTTAGCCTCCCAAGTAGCTGGAATTACAGGTGCCCACAACCATGCCTGGCTAACTTTTTTGTATTTTTAGTAGAAACGAGGTTTCATCATGTTGGCCAGGGTGACTGGAATTACAGGCGTGAGTCACCTCGCCTGGCCGTAAACTTCTTTTGATACCTATTTTTAATACCCCACACCCCTCTATGCTTAGTGTCTTTCTGTCTGTGCACCCCAGCGTTATCCTCTCTAGATAATGGGCCTCGAGGAGTTGGCTGAGATGGAGCACAGATCATTCCTCACCTGTGTGGTGAGGTGGACAGATCTGGGATTTAACTGCTTCTTGGACTTTTAGGGGCATAAAATATTAAGTTTATTCCAAGGGGGAATTTTCATTTTCCCTTGGTGTTTTAATATTCTACAAGAATGACATCTAATGTCTTTTCAGTTTATTTGTGGACTTAAGTTTTAAAATTACAAGTAGGGATACTATATACCTATGTATTTTACACCAATTTCTAATAATCTACTTTCAAAAATAGAATGGAATAATTTTTATGTCATCCTAAGATAAGTTTTACTAAAATTTATTCTTTCTGGTTCTATTTATTTAGAGATCTAGGTTTATTACCCTCAATCTGTACTTACAAGGAATAAATTTGAGCACAACACTCCTATCGGAGCCTCTCTCTGTTGCCCAGGCTGTGGTGCAGTGACACGATCTTGGCTCACTGCAGCCTCCGCCTCCTGTGTTCAAGCAATTCTCCTGTCTCAGCCTCCTGAGTAGCTAGGATTACAGATGTGCTCAACCAGGCCTGGCTAATTTTTCTATTTTTAGTAGAGACGGGGTTTCATCATGTTGGTCATGCTGGTCTTGAACTCTTGACCTCAGGTGGCCCGCCTACCTCAGCTTCCCAAAGTGCTGGGATTACAGGCATGAGCCACTGCACCCGGCCCAAAAAATATTTCTATATATTTTAGTGGAGTAGATTGTTCGGGGCATTCCAAGTTTTAGCTAGCATTATTTAGCATTTATTGTTACAATGGATTTTTTGAAAGTAAACTTTGTATTTAGTAGTCATGTTTCCTTAGCCGCCTCTTGGCTGTGACAGTTTCCCACACTTTCCTTGCTTTTGATGACTTTGACTATTTTAAGCCTTCAGGATTTGGCTGAGGTGCAGATTTTCCTCACCTGTGGTGAGGTGAACAGATCTGGGGTTTAACTGTTTCTTAGGTATTTTTGTAGAATGCCCTTCGATTGGGATTTGTCTGACAGGCTTCCTGTGGTTGGACCAGGCTTGTGCGTTCTTGAAAGACCACAGAGATGCAGTGCCGTCCTTGTCACATTACATCAAGGTTACATACTATTGACATGACTTATCATTGATGTGTAACTTTGCTCACCTGGCCGCGATTGTGTTTGTCAGATTCTCCACTGTGAAGTCATTCCTCCCACCCCCACTCCACTGCTGCCCACACTGTATTCATCACAAGGAAGGCACTATGCACAGCGCATGTGTAAGGACCGGGGGGCTATGTTCTACATCCTTG
This sequence comes from Cacajao melanocephalus, assembly GCA_963573385.1. NCBI lineage: Eukaryota > Metazoa > Chordata > Mammalia > Primates > Pitheciidae > Cacajao > Cacajao melanocephalus. The sequence goes on from CAUYLG010049248.1 coordinate 31,524, forward strand.
AGGGAAGAGGATCTCCACAAATTATTTGGAATTTTTCTGAATAGGAGATTTGACTATTCTCCTCTGTTTATTTACTAAATCATTATTTATATCAGTATGAACTCACCGATATTTATTTTGTACTTTGGGCTATAATCCAATGATACCTTATTTAGTTGCTTAAATTGTTTCAGCTTTGGCTATTAGGAGCTCTTCTAGTATGACAGCTTGACACATAGCTATTACTGTGTGTGCATTTTGTGTGTGTGTGTGCACACATGTGCATGTGTGTGTTGTTTAACTGAGCACTTATTTACTTTCTGGTACCACAGGATGCTCCAGGCTTATCTGGTATATTTCTGGCCCCAGTTCTAGAATCGACCATTTCTCCAAGGAGATTCCTTTTATTGGAAAATGATATTAGAAATCAAGATCTGGGTGATAGAGGTGCTCATTGATATTGAGATGTCATTGCTTCCAGGCCTGCCCATTGGACAGAGCAAGAAATGTATGTGTGCATAGCAACCCTTGAAACACAAAACATAAAAACATAAATGTTTCTATAGGTAACCATTGATATGGTATCTGTATTAAGCTAAGCATGAGTTCACACAGTTTACTCCCACTCTAAACTGTTAATAAATAGATATTCCAGCCTCTTCCCTTTACTGATCTGTAACCTCCCACCCCAACAGTGAGAAACCAGGCTCCATCCATTTACCTAATTGTTTAGTTCTTGTATACACATATCACAGTGTCAAAATTACTAGCCTGTGCTTCATGGGAAATAACTACATTATAACTACAGCACAGTAATTCTGTTCAGTTTTTTTTCCTTTAGTGTCACAGACTCCACTAATTGCCAAAGTTACTTGGGTCAGTACCTTTTCCCCTCATCTCCTTCAGTCAGCTTGGTTCCTACATTTGTAACACAGTTAAATTGTTTTGTCACGTTCTTCATTCCACTCTGGGATCTGCTGATCTCCTAAATAATTTTTTAAAAATTTTGCATATATTAAGGTTCATTCTTTGTGCTGTAATGTTCTATAGATTTTGACAATCCCACCATTACAGTATCGTACAAAATCGTTTCACAGCCCTAAAAGTACCTTGTGCTTTACTCAACCCTTCCCCACTCACTGACAATGATCTTTTTATGTTCTCCATAGTTTTGTCTGTCTGGACTGGCTTGGTCTTCAGTTACTGCCCCCACAGCAGCCACTATGGCAAGAGATGGGGCTGTGCTGATTGGCTGAGGCAAACCAGGGCCTCCTCTAGTGCTGCAGGTGGGACCAGCCCTCTCTGGAAGTGCATGGCAGCTGTTCGTGAATGCAGGGAGCGTAGGAAGGATGCTGAGAAGCCAGAAATTACGTAATTTGTTTCCCTAAACCAAAAGGTGATAGTGGAGTGGAAATAAAGCTTGCAAGAGGAAGAGTATAGAAACCTGAAAATTCAGGGCTGGAAGAAGAGTTTGTTTTCTTTTTCATTTTTTGGAGATAGGGTCTCACTCTGTCACCCAGACTGGTGTACAGTGACATGATCGTAGCTCTCAGCAGCCTCAACTTTCCTCGCTCAAGTGATCCTCCTACCTCAGCCTCCTGAGTAGCTGGGACTTCAGGTGGGCACCACCACACCCGGCTAATTTTTAAATTTTTTGTAGAAGATTTAAATTTTTCTATGCTGCCCAACTGGGATTGAACTCCTGAGCTCAAGTGATCCTTTGGTCTCTGCCTCCCACAGTGCTGGGATTGCCGGCGTGAGCCACTAGACCTGGCTGGAGAGGACTTTGAAAGCCTCATAGTTTAATTCACTTGTGCTGCTGTGATTCCTTCCTCATCTGTCCTCCAAGGTGACATTCAATCTCAGCTTGTACACCTCAGAATAAGGGGTTACTCTGGAGGAGTAACCCACATTCATTCTAGAGATGTCTGTAATCCCTAGAAATCTTTCTTCATATTGAGTCAGAAGGTTCCCTCTCATTTCTTCTCCCATGGGCCCAGCCCTGCCCTCTGGGATATCCAGGACACATCTGCTTCATCTGTCCTAAATCTCAGTCCAAGAAGAATGTGTAAACAGTGATTGCATTTCCCAAAGACTTCTCTGGAACAAACTGACCACTCCCAGGCCTGTCACCTCAAAGGTGGTGATCACAGAAGGACGCCAACACCTGGAGTAGGGAGCTGGGGAGACCCTCAGGGAAGGCATCTTGGAGCTGGTGGGCATCCCATGAGCGTCTTCCCTGGAAGCACTGGTCGGTCTCCAGGTCAGTCACAGTTTACTGCTTAGAAACAAATGACGTCAGTCACAGGGAGGAGCTCCAGGCCCCTCATGCATGTGTTTGTTGGAAGGATCTGATCTCCCACACAGACAAACACTGCCTCCTCCCAGCCCATCAGTTCCCACAGGAGCTCTGCAGCGCCTAGGGAAGCCATGTGCCCTGCAGCTTCAGTTCCTGAGGTCTAGGCTGCTCCCATCTGGCCACATACATCCAGTCCCCCCACCTAGTCCCAGGCCTGACCCCCTACCACCTAAGAGGTCTGCAAAGGGCAAGGCAGTATGCCGTGATGAAAGGGGTCTTGGCTGGAGTCCGAGCCCTCTAGGGATCCTGCTTTGCTCAGATAAGTATGCTTTTGAGAGCCTCAGTTTCCCTTATCTGAAAAACAGGGAAAGGAACTCATTTGAGGAGATGGGAAGCACTGAGCACATGGTAGCTTCCTGACAGCTACCAGCGTGTATATTACAGTGTCTTATTAGTGAGGTCTTCCCTTTGTGCTTCCCTGATTATCAGAATCCATTGAGACAGTTTCAAATCCCACTTTCTAGCAATCTTGCAATGTTGATGGCAAATAGTAACGTTTCTACCGTGGAAACACTCCTGAAATCCTGCCTTCCTCCAAGAAGGCCTCACACGTTGATCAGACAGGCTCGTGGTCCTATGCTCTCCTCACTCCCTCTCCTCACCTTTTATAGACCCTGTAGATGACTGTAGTTGCTCCTTCCCCTCCTCTTCTTGAGAACTGTTCCACCCCATTCACATGTCTATAGAGGGGGCCCTTGCAGTATTGTCACCCTTCTCCTGGGGCTCCACTGACCTCAGGACCCCAGCTGGATTAGGCAGAGTTCTTCCCTCGGATTTGTTCAGTCAGAAGTGGGGAATCCCAATCCTTCCTCCTCCAGGGCGTGCAGGTCCAGAGCTGCTGCCAGTATGTGGTGCAGGGGCAGAGGTGACAGGGAGAAAGCAGAGACAAGAGACACAACATATTTGAGTTCCTGGTGCCTGTGTTCTTCAGCCCTGTCTGTCCCCTGCTTAGTGACACAAACCATCCTTAGGAGCCAAGAGGAGCAGGCCATTTCCAGCCTCTTCTGAGGTTCAGCTGATTGGACTTTGGGTGGACGTTTGACCAGGAGGAATTAATCCAGAAGCCAGTCAGGTCTACTCTCTCCTAGAGCTGGAACCTAGAGTGCCAGGGTCCCATGTTTCCAGTGCTGTGCTGGTGAGGTAAGTAGACAGAGCCTTCAGACCAGTCCTGAGGATTCTTCCACAACAGAACAAGAAAAGTCCCTAGAGCCTGAGGAGGTCGGAGCCGAGAGGAGGAAGGCTGGGAGAGGGGCTGCCTGGGCTCCAGTGATCCTTTGGTCTCTGCCTCCCACAGTGCTGGGATTGCAGGCTTGAGCCACTGAGCCTGGCCTGGGAGAGGACTTTGAAACTCTCATAGTTTAATTCACTTGGGCTGCTGTGATTCCTCCCTCATCTGTCCTCCAAGGTGACATTCAATCTCAGCTTGTACACCTCAGAACAAGGGGAAGCCAGCTTCTCCCTTTGTGTCTTCACTCTCTTGAAACTCCTGCCCTGGCTGCCCTCAGGCATGGTCAGATATTTCTGCGTCTATCTGGCAAATCTTTCCTTTCACTCAAGCTACTTTGTCAGGGCTACTGTTCCATGCTCCTGGCTGTCCTGTCCTTCAATATGGCCCAACACAGAGGCAACAGAAAGTCTGTGATCCCCCATAGGGGGCACTGGAGATAAGTTCCTACAATTGACCAGGAGTTTACAGCCTTTTTTTTTTTTTTTTTTTTTTTTTGAGACGGAGTTTCACTCTTGCCGCCCAGGCTGGAGGGAAATGACGCGGTTTTGGCTCACTGCAATCTCCGCTTCCCAGGTTCAAGAGATTCTCCTGCCTCAGCCTCCGGAGTAGCTGGAATTACAGGCGCCCGCTAACACACCTGGCTAGTTTTCTGTATTTTTAGTAGAGACTGGGTTTCGCTATGTTTGCCAGGCTGGTCTTGAACTCCTGACCTCAGGTGATCCACCTGCCTCGGCCTCCCAAAGTGTTAGGATTACAGGCGTGAGCCACCGCACCAGGCCTTTTTTAACTTTTCTTTTCTTTTCTTTTCTTTTTTTTTTTTTTTGACGGAGTCTTGCTCTGTTGCCCGGGCTGGAGTGCAGTGCCCTCATCTCAGCTCACTGCAACATCCTCCTCTCGATTCAAGCGATTCTCCTGCCTCGGCCTCCCAAATAGCTGGGATTACAGGTACGCACCACCACGGTGGACTAATTTTTGTGTTTCTAGAAGAGACAGGGTTTCACCATGTTGGTCAGACTGGACTTGAACTCCTGACCTCAAGTGATCCACCTGCCTCGGCCTCCCAAAGTGCTGGGATTATAGGCGTGAGCCACCATGCCCAGCCTACAGCCTTCTTTTGTTCAATTGAGATATGATTCATGTAACATATTACTCACACTTTTAAAATACATCATTTAGTGTTTTCTAGTGTATTCACAGAGTTGTGCAACCATTACCACTACCAAATTCCAGAACATTTTCATCACCTCAAAATGAAACCCCATACTCACTAGCGGTCACTAGCCATTCTCCCCCCTCAACCCTTCCCAGCCCCTGTCATCCAATAAACTGCTTTCTGTGTCTATAGATTTGCCTATTCTGGATGTTCACAGAAATAGAATCATACAAAATTTGACCTGTTAAGCATGGCTTTTTTCACTTACCATAATGTTTTCAAGGTTTATCTATGCTGTAGCACTTCACTTTTTTTTAATGGCTGAATAATGTTCACATTTTGTGTATCCATTGATCAGTCGATGGACATCTGGGTTGTTTCCACTTTTTTTATTATTATACTTTAAGTTCTGAGGTACATGTGCAGAACATGCAGGATTGTTACATAGGTATACACATGCCATGGTGGTTTGCTGCATCCATCACCCCATCATCTACATTAGGTATTTCTCCTAATGCTATCCCTCCCCTAGTCCCCTACCCCTTGCTATCCCTCCCTTAGGCCCCCACCCCTTGCTATCCCTCCCTTAGGCCCCCATTTTTTGTCTATTGTGAGTAGTGCTTCTATGAGCATTTGTGTACAACTATTTAATTACCTGTTTTCAATCCTTTGGGATATAGATCTATTAGTGGGATTGCCGAGTCATGTGGTGATTCTATGTTTAATTCACTGAGGAGCCACCACACTGTTTTCTTTTTTAAAAAATTAAAAAACAATTTTTGTTTTTTGAGACAGAATCTTGCTTTGTCACCCACGCTGAAGTGCAGTGGTACAATCTCGGCTCACTGCAACCTCCACATCCTGAGTTCAAGTGATTCTCGTGCCTCAGCCTCCTGAGTAGCTGGGATTACAGGTACCTGCCACCACGTCTGGCTATTTTTTGTATTTTTTAGTGGAAATGGGGTTTCACCATGTTGGCCAGGCTGGTCTCAAATTCCTGACCTCAAGACATCTGCCTGTCTTGGCCTCCCAAAGTGCTGGAATTACAGGCGAGAGCCACCACGCTCGGCCCCAAAGTGCTTTCTATAGTGGCTGCAACATTTTACATTTCTCCCGTCAATGTTTGAGGGTTCCAGTTTCTCCACATCTTTGCCTATCCTAGTGGCTGTGAAGTGGTATCTTACTGAGGCTTTGATTTGCATTCCCAACTGACTAACGATATTGAGCATTTTTTCATGCACCCATTGGCCGTTTGTATGTCTTCTTTGAAGAAATGTTTTTTCAGATCTTTACCCATTTAAAAAAAAATTGGGTTCTTTGATTTCTTTTTTAATTTCATTTAAAAATTTTTATTTATTTATTTTGAGACTGAGTTATGAGATTGGCTTATTTTTGTATTTTTGGTAGAGATGGGGTTTCATCATGTTTCCCAGGCTAGTCTCAAACTCCTGGGCCCAAGCCTTGGCCTCCCAAGGCGCTGGGATTACAGGCGTGAGCCACCATGCCTGGCCTTCTTTGTTTTTGACATAGGGTTTCACTCTGTCACCCAGGGTGGGATGCAGTAGCCCAATCACGGCTCACTGCAGCCTTGACCCCTCAGGCGCAAGTGATCCTCCCATCTCAGCCTCCCAAGTAGCTAAAACCACAGGTACCCACCACCATACATAGATAATTAAAAAAAAAAAATTTTTTTTTTTTTGTAGAGAAAGGGTCACCCTATGTTGTCCAGGCTTGTCTAAAACCCCTGGGCTCAAGTGATCCTCTAGCCTTGACCTCCCAAAAGTACTGGGATTACAGGCATGAGCCACAACATCCAGCCTATTTTTTTCTTTTTTATCAATGAGTTGTAATAGGATTTTAAATGTATTTTTTGTGTATAGTTTTTGTGAAGTGTGTTTTTTATCAATGAGTTGTAATCGTTTTTTATGTATTTTTAATCAACGAGTTGTGATAGTATTTTAATGTATTTTTCTTGTGTATATCTGATAAGGTCCCTTATCAGTTAAATGATTTGCAAGTATTTTCATTCTGTGGGCTGCCCTTTCACCTCTTTGATGGTGTGCTTTGAAGCACAAAACGTGTTAATTTTCATGAAGTCCCATTTATCTACTTTGTTGTTGTTGCTTGACGTTTGGTGTCATATCTAAGACGTATGTCTTTTTCCTGAAGTTCAGATTCTTTCCAGATGTTGGGTTCTGGAGTCTGCCTGATATTCGCAAATGTCTTTTCTACCACTTGCATCTTGAACAAGTCTATCTGTCTCAGACTACAGGTTTTCCCGGGGGTAATGATCAACGCTAGGAAAAAAGAAAAACAAAAAAACCAAAAAAACAAGCCCACGTGCAATTAATCAGAACTTTGAATGACGAGCACAATAATGACCCAGCGGTCAATAAGTCCTCCCTTGGGTGTAACCTTATATTGCAGAATAAATTCATTCTCTCTGTACAGGTTCTGAGGTGAGCTCTGTTGTGAAGGCCCCAGAGGAAGATAAGACCCTAGCACTATGCAGGAAGTCAAGACTGGCTGCCATGCTTGGAACAAGACCACCAGTAGCAAGACAGTCCACGAAGCCTGGCTTCCCACCAAGTAAGGGTGGCACTTTGTGCTAAGGTAATGGTGGTGGCTGGAAGCTGGCACTGCCTGTCTTACTCCAAGGGAGAAAATGTACAGTCCCAAGCCAGGATCAAGTCCCTGTCACTATTGGGTCAGGCTAAGATAGTAACAAAGACAGGGCAGGCAGGAAACAGAGAACTGGCGAAGGCGGCTGCTCTGCTCCTGGTCTCCAGGGACACTCTGTGGTCTGCAGTGCTTTCTGGTCAGCCGACTTGGAGCTGACCCCTGTGGGAAGTTGTCTCTGGGGATCTTCCCAGGCCAAAGCAGGGCAAGCCAACCCTAAACCAAGCGCATCTTCTGCCAGGAGACAGGGACCACAGCTGACCAGCCTCAGATTCGAGGCTGCCCACACCCATGGGCTTTGGCTGAACCCACAGGCACATTCAGACAGGTCATTGGTACAAGAGCTCCCCCGTGAGCCTGTGCCTGGCTCCACAGTGTCCACTGCCCTGGCACTCAGCACCAGGTCTGGCACACTCTGGGTGTCTGGGTTGGTAACTCCACAGTCCAACGTCCCTGCTAACCTCCTAGCTATGGAAAGAGTGTGGGCTTCGCATGCTGGATGACCATTTAATCCAGGTGTGATTTGGGGCAAGTCACTTAACACCTCTGAATGTCTCTCCTACATCTGAGAAAATTAGGTGTCTGGTGACACAGGGTGGCTGTAAAGACAAATGAGGTGAGGGATATGCATTAGTCAGAGAAACTGAGCCACTAGAATATGCCGACACAGATATATAAGAGGGGGTTTGTGATGAGAATTGGCTCACGTGATTATGAAAGCCCAGAAGCCCCGTGCCGTGCCACTGCAAGCTGGAGAACCAGGGAAGTTGACAGTATAACTCTCAGTCCGAGGCTGGAGGCCTGCAAATCTGCAGGAGGTGCTGGTTTAAGTCCTGAGTCTGAAGGCCCGAGAACCTGGAGCTCTAATGTCTGAGAGGAGAGGAAGACGGATGTCCCAGCTGCAGAAGAGAGAATGAATTCCCCTTTGCTCCACCTTTTTGTCCTGTTGGGCCCTCAGTGGATTAGATGATGCCCACACAGGTGTGGACCATCTTCCTAACTCAGTCTACTGATTCCAATGCTAATCTCTTCCAGAAACACCAAGTAAATACAGACATAATGTTTTACCAGCTATCTGGGCATCATTTAACCCAGCCAGGTTGATACCTAAAGTTAACCATCACAGTGTAGAAGGGTCTAATGCCATGCAGAACTGACAGAATGAGCCAACAAATGGAAAATATTGTCATCATTAACCACAGAACCAATTTTCAGTCCTGATCTTCCTTTACCTGGTGTCTTTCTGAATCTCTTCTTTAATCTCCTAAATTGGCACCTGTCAGCCCAGATCTTTCTCCTGAAGATTTGACGACCCAATTGGTCCCAGACACATGAACCAGAAGTCTCCAGACATCCCAAAGTCAGCGCACCCACACTGAACTCATTTGCCCAGGAAAACTTGCTTCTCTTTCCACATTTGCTGTCTCAGTACGGTCCTGCCCTCCAGCCAGTGACCCAAGCCAGAAAGCCAGCTGTCATCCTAGAGCTTTGCTCTTGCGAATTCCCCAGATCCATTCAGTCATCAGACCCTCTTTAACATCTCCTGATTCTGCCCTTCCCTCTCTGCTCCTGTGGCTCCTTCACAGCACCGGCCCTCATTGGAGCTCCTTTGATCTCTTGTGCCAACTGCTGTCAGGGTTTTGCCTCCCTCACTTGCCCCAAACTTTCTTCAAGGTCCCTTGTGAGATCCATGATGCTGAATCCAAGAGTCTATTCCTGGTCCTCCTCTTTCCCAACCCTTCAACAGCATTTGTCACAGTGGATGGCTCCCTCCTCCTGAGATACCCTTGTCCCTTAGTCTCCAGGATGCTTCCTTTGCCCGGTCTCTCTCGAAGTCCTCAAGCTGTTTCTTTTCAGGCTCTTTTGCTGGTTCGCTCTCATCCCTCTAAGTCCTAAATGCTGGCGTTCCCCGCTACTTGGTACTTAACATCTATTTTCTACCTATGCTCACTCCACGAGTGATCTCCTCCTGTCCCGGGAATTTCCAGACTGTCTATGTGTTAATGATTCCTAGCTCTAGTCCAGACCTCTCTCTCTTGAATTTTTGTATCTATTTGCCTACTGATATCTCAGGATGTCTAAGAGTATCTCAAAGGAGCCATATCCAAGACCAAGCTCCTAATCTTCCCTGCAAACTTGCTTTCTGGCAGTCCGTCTTCCCCACTTCAGTTAATGATAAGTTTATTTTTCCAGATGCTTAGCTTTCAAAAACATTTGTGACATCTCTCATGCTCTATGAGAAATCTGTCAGGAAATCCTGTCAGCTCTACTTCTAGAACATATCCTGAATCCAGCCATTTCTCCCCACCTCACTGGCTACCTAGCTGTTCTCAGCCACCATCATCTCTTGTCTGGACCACACAGTAGCTTCCAAACAGCATCCACGCTTTCACACTCACTTGCTGCTAGTGTAAGTCGGATCCTGTCACTCTCCTCTGAATCCTCCAATGCCTCTTCCTCTCACTCTCAATGACAGCTACGATCTTTACGGTGACCCACAAGGCTCCACATGTGCCCGCATTCCCTCTCTAAATCTTGTCTCCTTCTACTCTCCCACAGATCACAGTTAACAGCACAAGTTTTGAACTCAGAAGCTCTTAATTATAGAAACGTGCATTATCTATCTCGACAATATTCTTCCTTTCCTATTAGAATAAGAACTCTGGTTGTTAGATGGATACATTAGACCTGGAACAAAAGTCTACATCTCCCAAATTCCCTTGCAATTTGGTATGGCCTTGTGGCTATGTTCTGGCCTCCAAGTTATCATGGACATAATGGCTAGAGCTCCAACAGGCCATCTTGGACTGTGAGGTGACTTTAAGGACAAAACAGGGGCATAAGATATGGAGCAGAAAGCCTGGAACTTAGGGCGGGCATGGTGGTTCGCACCTCTAATCCCGGCACTTTGGGTGGCTGAGGCAGGTGAATCTCTTGAGCCCAGGAGTTTCAGACCAGCCTGAGCAACATGGCAAAATGCATCTCTACAAATAATACACAAAATTAGTCAGACATAGTGGCACATGCCCGTAGTCCCAGCTATTTGGGAGGATGAGGCAGGAGAATCACCCGAGCCCAGGAAGTCCAGGCTGCAGTGAGTCATGACTGTACCACTGCACTCCAGGCTTGGTGACGGAGTGAGACCTTTTCAGAAAGAAATAAGAAAGAAAGAGAAAGAAAAAGAAAGAAAGGAAGGAAGGAAGGAAG
>CAUYLG010049250.1:0-24150 GCA_963573385.1 Cacajao melanocephalus
CATTATGCAAGTGTTAAATTTGCCAACAGGAAACCTACTTATTGGCCCGTAAATGTTAGAGAAGCTTATTGGAATTGATAAAATAAAAGTTAAAAAATCAGATCTATAAACATAATCCATCACGTAAACAGAACCAAAGACCAAAAACCACGATTATCTCAATAGATGCAGAGAAGACCTTCAACAAAATTCAACAGCCCTTTATGCTAAAAACTCTCAATAAACTAGGTATCAGTGGAACATACCTCAAAATAATGAAGGCTATTTATGACAAACCCACAGCCAATATCATACTGAATGGGCAAAAACTGGAAGCATTCCCTTTAAAACCTGGCACAAGACAAGGGTGCCTCTCTCATCACTCCTATTCAGTATAGTATTGGAAATTCTGGCCAGAGCAATCAGGCAAGAAAAAGAAATAAATGATACTCAATTAGGAAAGGAGGAAGTCAAATTGTCTCTACTTGCAGATGACATGATTGTATATTTAGAAGACCCCATCGTCTCAGCCCAAAATCTCCTTAAGCTGATGAGCAACTTCAGCAAAATCTCCAGATACAAAATCAATGTGCAAAAATCACAAGCTTTCCTATACACCAAAAACAGACAAACAGAAAGCCAAATTATGAGTGAAATCCCATTCACAATTGCTACAAAGAGAATAAAATATCCAGGAATGTAACTAACAAGGGATATAAAGGCCCTCTTCAATGAGAACTACAAACCACTGCCTAAGGAAATAAGAGAGGACACAAACAGATGGAAAAATGTTCCATGCTCATGGTTAGGAAGAATCAGTATTGTGAAAATGGCCATACTCTCCAAAGTAATTTATAGATTTAATGCTATCCCCAACAAGCTACCACTGACCTTCTTCACAGAACCGGAAAAAAAACAACCTAAACTTCATATGGAACCAAAAAAAGCCCACATTGCCAAGACAATCCCAAGCAAAAACAACAAAGAAAGAAAGGTGGAGGCATTGGGCTACCTGACTCTTCAAACTATACTACAAGGCTACAGTAATCAAAACAGTATGGTACTGGTACCAAAACAGAAATAGAAACCAATGGAACAGAATAGAGGCCTCTGAAGTAACACCACACATCTACAACCATCTGATCTTTGACAAACCTGACATAAACAGGCAATGGGGAAAGGAGTCTCTGTATAATAAATGGTGTTTGGAAAACTGGCTAGCCATATGCAGAAAGCTGAAACTATACCCCTTCCTTATTCCTTATACAAAAATTAACTCCACATGGATTAAAGATTTAAATATAAGACCTACGACCATAAAAATCCCTAGAAGAAAACCTAGGCAATACCATTCAGAACATAGGCATAGGCAAGAAATTCATTACTACAACACCAAAAACAATGGCAACAAAAGCCAAAATAGACAAATGGGATCTAATTAAACTACAGAGCTTTTGTACAGCAAAAGAAACAATCATTAGAGTGAACCTGCAACCAACAGAATGGGAAACAATTTTTGCAATTTACCCATATGACAAATGGCTGATATCCAGAATCTACAAAGAACTGAAACAGACTCACAAGAAAAAAAACAACAAACAAAACAAAACAAAACAAAACAAAACAAAATTCAAAAGTGGGTGAAGGAAATGAACAGACACTTTTCAAAAGAAGACATTTATGCAGCCAACAAACATGAAAAAACTCATCACTGGTCGTTAGAGAAATGCAAATCAAAACCACATTGAGATACCATCTCATACCAGTTAGAATGGCTGTCATTAAAAAATCTGGAGACAACAGATGCTGGAGAGGATGTGGAGAAATAGGAATGCTTTTACACTGCTGGTGGAAAAGTAAATTAGTTCCACCATTGTGGAAGACAGTGTGGCAATTCCTCAAGGATCTAGAACTACAAATACCATTTAACTCAGCAATACCATTACTGGGTATATAGCCAAGGATTATAAATCATTCTACTATAAAGACACATGTACATGTGTGTTCATTGAAGCACTGTTTACAATAGCAAATACTTGGAACCAACCCAAATGCCCATCAATGATAGACTGAATACAAAAAATGTGGCACATATACACCATGGAATACTATGCAGCCATAAAAAACATTGAGTTCATGTCCTTTGCAGTGACATGGATGAAACTGGAAACTATCATTCTCAGCAAACTAACATAAGAACAGAAAACCAAACACTACATGTTCTCATAAGTGGGTGTTGAACAAGGAGAACACATCGACACAGGGAGAGGAACATCACACACCAGGGCCTGTTAGGGTGTTGGGGTGATAGGGGAGAGGTAGGAGTAGGTAGGGGGATTGAGGAGGTATAACAGGAGAAATACCCAATGTAGATGACAGGGTGGGATGGATGCAGCAAACCACCATGGTATGTGTATACCTACGTAACCATCCTGCACAATCTGCACGTGTACCTCAGAAATTAAAATATAATTAAAAAATAAATAAATTAAAAGATAAGTGGAAATGTGTGTGTGTGTGTGTGTGTAGGTGATACAGAGCTTAAACCTCAATCTACATAAATTTTTAAGGTGTTTTATTTACTGCAAGATTTCCAAAGACAGAAATGGCAAATGAAGGGAGGTTGTTTCCTCTGGATGTTGCTTCATATTATTCTCACTGCAAAAAAAAAAAAAAAAAGTGTGATATATGCATTAACTACAACTTTTTACAAGAGCCATAAATTGAAATGTCTACATCCCCCTGTAATCATCTGCTTGGCAAATATAGCTCTAAGTGCTGAATCTTGTTTAGCATTTTATCTTCACTTGAGGCCTCATTCCCAGAGTATCATCATACAGTTTAATTGTGGACTTTTGTTTGCTGAAATTCTTAGTGATTTGTTTTAAAGGTTACTCCCATCAGTTCTTATTTTTAGATACAGAACTTGATACCTTTTGTAATTTCAGAATTTGAGTTCAATGACTAGTGTTTTGAAATAATAGTGAAATATAAGAACTAGAACTATCATGTTGCAATAAACATTTTTATTTTTATAATTGTGATACTCTGGAGAGTTACTTTTATGATGTTTGAGCTTTAAGAGCAGGAAAAGTAATGTATAGAAATACAAAAATATTAAAATGCTCACTCTAATATAGGAAGTGACAAACCCGTTTTCAGTACATGCCAAAGTGGAAAAAAAATTACATGACTATCATCTTTTTCAAGTTTGGACATTTTCTAGGGATTCTTCTGGAAATATTAATGAAGTATGTAAAAATAAAATAATGGGGAACAAAAACTTGTACTCATCACAGGAACTTTGCTACATAAATTGTACCATTTCTTTATGAAGTAATTGCTTATTAAAACAAATCATTTACACTCAACAAATTCAACTTAATTTTCATAATTATAACTATTTATATGAGTACTGGTTATTAGTTAAATATGAGATGATCACAAAGTTGAAAATATTGTGACTTGGAAGGAATAAAAAAAATACAACAGTTGAAATGATAAACAAAACCTGAAAAAGAAATTAAAGATTTTTGATTACATATGAATACACAAAACACCAGTCAGCTCTATTGTTTCTGTCTAATTATTTTGTAATATATTATAACAAAAGATCAGAATATACCAAATGATCAGAATATTGGAAGAATATGAGAAATATTTTTAACTTCTCTGAATGTGTTGTAAAGCACTGGCTTAAAACAAAATTATAGTTAGGTTTCACACTGTTTATTTGCTTTTTCATCACCTTTACTGGATAAAAAATTGCTTTAAACCAGGTGAGAGAGCAGGATTGGGAGAGTGGAAATAGTAACATGGTAAAGAGTCTTTAAATCTAGATGTGCAGCCTGCCAAGAATGCTGACCAAACCCTTTAGTACAGCACAGCTTGTGCTACTCAAATGAATCAAGGCAACATAAATAATAAAAGCAAAGCCAGCTTTAAAAAAAAAAAAAAAACTTTCAATGAAATCCAAGGTTTTTATGATCTTGAAATACTCTGCCAGATTTTGTTTGCTTTTTACTGCCAGTTTGCAAGATAATTAAATACAAATTAATATGTTTTGGTAGCTCTTGGATACATCTAAATCAGATAAATAACTAGTAAACTTTACTTTCTACTAAAGATAGTTCTCATTGTCATTATCTTTAATTAATCCGATTTTTCAGTTTTAGGTTTTCATGAAGCTGCTATTTGGCACTAGTTCTTAAAAGCAACTGAAAACCCTAGAAGGTCATGTCACAAATCACATGTATAGAAAAGCTAAATAAAACAATTGCCATCATCAGAAAGCTGATGTGTCACTCAAAATTATGTTTCTGTTTCCAAGTGAAGGATTGCCTGTATTAAGAGTATATTGGAATTTTAAGTTTTGGAACTTGTAACACTTAGAAAATGCATTAATGAAATTGTTTTCGAACTGTGTAACTCTGCATCATGGAAGGTGAAGTTGAGGTTCTGACTCTTGTTCATTGCCACCAAAATGAAAAACAGCATTATTTCAGTCCATTCCACATATCAGGCTTCTTTGTAAGTGTTCGTTCTTTTGTATTTACTTACTTATGTTTATTTTTAATTTATTTAGAGATGGGGCTTCCAGGCTGGACTCAAAGTCTGGGTTCAGGCTCCCGAGAAACTACAAATGCCCACCATGGTGCTGGTGCATGCATTCTTTCTGTCAAAGAAGGACTTTTAATATATAATATTATTAGAAAGACTTAAAATCTAAACTATTATTACATATCTAATAATATCTAATTAGAATCTGAAAATAGTCATTTAGCTGTCAAATTTTATTTGACTTAACTTATTTTGGCTTTAATAATGTAAAAATATTATAAATTAAAACCCAGGACTTACAATAGTATCAGTTGTCCGTCATTGTTTCATTTGGGTTCAGAGGCAAGACCCAGTAACTGAGACATTAAGATGTTTTCTCTTTTTAAAATTACACTTGATAAAAATTACTCAATGTATCTTGATGACATATTTTAACTCATATCTTCAGGATTCTCTTGGAAAACCAAAAAGAAACATGGACATTTATGAAGTAAAAAATGATAGTAACCAGCCAAAGCTATAAATAGTGTATATTTGGTGGTGATGATCAGTTTTGCAGTTTTCTTTTTAATAAATCTATGTTATTAAGAGATAAGACTACTAAGCCATGTTTTAGAGTTTTATGAATATTGCTAAAGATGAACCTGGATTAAGTTAGGATCTGAAAAACCTATTTAAGCATATTAAAAGTAATAAATCACACATATTTTAAGACAGTTAAAAGGAAACACCATCTATATATCCTAGTAGTCTTTCTCCTCTCTCTATTAAATCCTTTCTCTCTTAACCTATTGTGTATTACATACAAACTAAAAAGAAGACAAAAGAGAGCTTACAGCTTAATGATATATCCCAAAGTAAATATGTGTAGTGCACCATACAGAATATGTCTAGTGTCCTCTAAAAGTCTTGCTCAATTATTATCTTTATCCCACTCAGTATTATACCTTTTATTGAGGTTTGTACAATTACTTTCTAATTTCTAAACACCACTGTTTAGCTTTGCACTTTATTTTATATAAGTGAAATCATACAGGACGTATATTTTTGAATAAGGTTTCTTTCACTCAAAGTCATTATTTTAAAGATTAATTTGTGTTGTTGCATATAACTGCAATTTCTGATTTTTAATGAATAGTATCCCAGTCTATAAATAAAACAAAAGTTATTTATCCAACTACTTTTGAGAGGAAGTTGAGTTGTTTCTAATTTTTATTATTACAGAAGGCAGTTATGTGTAAGTTGGAACTTCTCTTGTGCACATGGTTCTGTTGGATATAAAACCATGGGTGAAATGACTGGGTGTTAAGTTCAATTTTAGCAGGAAAATACTTTTTCCAAAGAAGTTGAATCCATTTACACACTCCACAGTAATGTTTGAGAGTTTCCCTCACTCCACATATTTGACAACATCTGGTGTGTTTAGTTAGATTTCTAATTTTAGCCATTCTGGTGTCTTTTGCATTTGTATCTCATTGCAGTTTTAATTTTTATTGCCTTGATAACTGAGTTAAGCAATTTTGAAATATTAAATAACCACGTGAATATCTCTTTGTGAAGTTCCTTGTCAAGTCTTTTGCACTTATTTTTAATAGATTTTAGTTATTTATTAATTATATATTACTTTATTATTCATTAAATATTCTAGACACGAACTTTCACAGATGTTTCAAATACATTTGTTTTTTAATTTGGTGTCTGGCATTTTCATTCCATTAATGGATTCTTTTGATGTACAGAAGTTCTTACATGTGAGGTAGATAGTTCATCAGTCTATACCTTTATGTTCGGCACTTTTTAAAATGTCCTATTTAATAAATCTCTGTCTACCATAAGGCCATAAAGATAATCTGCAATATTAACTTCTGAAAATATATTATTTTGCATTTTATATATTGATCTACAAAACTTCCATAATTTATTTTTGTGTGTGTGGTGTTTATCAGGTTTTTTTTTTCCACACAGTTATCCAATTGATCTAGCACCATTTAATAAAAAAGACCATTCCTTCCCATTGCTTTTGTCACCAACTTTTTTCTAAATCAGGCCCTAGATCTCTTTTTCCACTCCATTTTCAGTTTCACTAACCTATTTTCTCCTGCACTCCCCACCCCTCCCCTCCCCTCCTCCTCTCTCTCTCTAGCGCTCTCTCTCTCTCTCTCTCTCTCTCTCACACACACACACACACACACACATATTTATATCCAATAAGAACCAGGATTAATTACTGATTTACAAACCTTAATGTCCAGTAAAGCACATTTTTCTCATTAATTTTTTTTTTAATCTCTGCTGTTGGTCTTTGAAATTTCGTATAAACTTAAAATCATTTGTTGAGTTGCACATAAAAACACAAAAGAGTTTGAATCATTCTGATAACATTGAATCTACAGAGTAACTTGAAGAGTATTTGCACTTTTATAAATTGAATTATGTTTAGATAACAAGTTTATTCTGGTCTTATCAAAGCTTTATTCTCTGCAGTAGTGTATGTAAATTAACATTATTTATTCACTAGTAATGCTACCTGAGTCAACAGTCACTTTGGGAAAAGGTTTGATATTATGCATTACATTATGCATAATTATACAATATTTCTATAACTATTATGCAAAGTTGTAATAAAATTTATAACTATTATGCAATAGTTATAGAAATAGTTATAGAAATCTGAGATTTCAAGTCTTGGATTAGTTTCAGTAAAATATATTTTTTCTAGAAATTTGTACATGGTCTATTTTTATGGTTATGGTATAAAGTTATACTTTTTCATAATTTTTATAATAGTACAGACTACAAACAGCAATTACATTTTTTGAAGTTCTTGATACTTTTAATCTTTTTAGTAGTTTTATTTTGTAATCAGTTTTATTAGTAATTTTAAAGAATCAACTGTTTTATTTAAATAAATTTAAATAATTTATTTAGTTTCAGCATTTATTTTCTTCTAATGTGCAAACTTAAAATTATGAATTTCCTTTAAGTATAGCAGCATTTCACAAGTTTTAAAATTCATTAGTTTTCAGCTTAAATTTTTAAAAATACAAACAAAACATGAATTAATAAGCCAGAAAAAATTTAATCAAGAGTAATCTCTATTAAAAGAATGGTTAAATGGTCAAATCTTTGGCAAAGTTGTAATGAAATTTAGAAACAAAAACTACAGAAAATTAATTTTAAAAATTAACAAGTTTTGTAAATAAAATTTATACTAGTAATTTTTTAAACTATAGACACAAAATATACAAATAAATATATACATTTCCAAAATTTATATTTTTATTAAATAAAGATTAAATAATTACAAAACAGATTATTTCAGTACTATATAATAAATATGAAATAAAGACAAATAAAAATATAAGCAAACACAAAACACTTGCTAAAATTTTTGAAGAAAAATCTTAGACCTATACAGAGTAAGTGTCAGAAAACTCATTAGACAAAAGTTAGAATGATGTACACTTTTTAGGGCATGAAAGCCTTACTAGAAGGGAATTTCTATGAAGAACACATGGTGTTTTCTAAAGGTACATATTAAGTTTGCATTAGCATTTACTTTACCGTATGTTCCAGAATGGCATCTTTACAGGCTTGAAATAAGACCTAGTTCAGTTATCAAGCAGTACTTATTTAACAATTTTTATAAGAAATCTTCCTGGAAGCCCACACAGAGAGAGAAGCATATTGATTTCCTAGGTTTAATAGGCAATAGAAGAAGTGACAGTGATTTATTTCTGAAACTCCTGGAGGAATGCAGCCTAGCCTTAGACAGGACTCAAGGCTGTCAACTAAGGTAGATGGATAACAACAATGTGTTTAGCCAATGATCGTGCAGACTAAAGCCAAAGATGCCTTAAGGTGAGAGGCAGTGGTAAAGCCTGAACGGGGAGAATTTTCTGTAGATTGTGAATAATTAAATGTCTGTGAACATCAAAAATATTGACATCATTTTAATAATTTTTAAAAGTTTCTTCTCCTTAAAAATAGTAATCAAATTAAATTAGTTTTGAATTTTAATAATTACTTGGGAAAAATACACTTTTAATGCATTTTTTAGAAAAGCAAAATAAAACCCTAAAGAAAAGACAAGCAACATTTTATTTTATTTTATATATATTTTTTGACAAGCAGTATTTTAATTGGGAGATAAATTAATTCCCTATTGCATGTTTTAAGAAAGTTTCGGTCATGTAGTTTTAAAGATTCAGTCACTAAGACCAAAAGAAGACTTTGGTATTCCTTGTTAAGCTGAAGCAATTGGGTATTCTGGGAATACAGTCATAGAAAGAAGGACCATTATTTTCTGGAAAACCATAATGCAAATTCCCACCAATAATGGCTATGATACTTGACGCTGTTGTACAAATCAAAAGTGACACTCTTAGATTGTCACAAGTTTTAAGTACTCATGTACTCATGTCACATGTACTCATGTGGCAACAAATAGAAGATGCATCTACTCTAATTACATAGAAATTAGAAGTAAATGCCCCTTAAGCAAGTTGAAAGACATATTTTCCTCAAGTAATCTGAATATCCTAAAATATATTTACACACTATTTAAACAACAACATTTGTTGTTTAGAATATAGAATCATTAATCACCATGAACTAATATTTTTTCAAATTTTACCAAGGCAAGTTCAGATTAGAAAATAGCTCCTTGGTTAAGATAAATCATAGATAGGAAATCTGTACCAAATGTCCCTTTAATTAATGATGTTTAAACAAATGACAGGAGTAAAAATGAAAGAACTCAAGGTATGGAGAATTCCAAGTCATAAATAAATTAGACCAGTGACCTTCAGATTTGTTTTGTTGTTGATGGTGTTTTTCTTTCTTCAGCTACAAAGCTCTTCATTCAGTGAAATCTCTGGTGCTGATCCAATATATAAGACAGATAAAAGCAGAGCTGCTCAGGAGAAAGCAGGACTTGGTCTCCTGGGTCTGCTTAATGCACCTGAGGCCACACACAGAATGGAATCTTATTCTGAATTAGATAGAGGCACAAAAGAGCTGTTCTGCCTCAACACAGCTTTTCAATTAACCTTTATTACTTGTACAAATAATAACAATAATTCTTTGGTTATGACTATACACTTGTTAAAATGTAAATGCTCTTGAAGGGGTAATTAAGTCAGTCTATTATTTTATTAACACTAGAATAAATTGTTTTTACATCCTTTTCCTTAAGGCAAGAAAGCAGATAATAAAACAAATATTAAGATACAAAGAAAAAATACATAGTAGGAAAATTTGAGGATATTGAAATAAAAATTTTGGCTACTTCACAATTTCTATAAGATTCAAATTATCTGTTATCTTAACATCATTTTAATTAGATTTTATAATAGGAATATGATATATAGGCTACTGCATTTGGACAAACTATAGAATTAGGAAATTGGAATCAGGAGTCTGCACAGTTTGACCAGGAGAGAAGAGAGTCAGAATTGCAAATCTCAACGCTAAGCATGAAAAGTTTGGTAATTTGTGTAAGATTATTGAGTGGGCAATCATGTAGCCACTTGGAAACAATTCTCCATAGTTTCTTGTGATTCTACACATCTTGTAAAAAGCCAGGGACAGCTTTGTTCTGAATTATTTTTTCAAGGATTTTTGTATAGCAAACAGCCTTTGAAAAGAGAAATAGTGTTTCCTTCCTGTGCAGAGGGTAGATTAATTTCTTTACCAGCTTAATAAAAATAATGTCTCCTTCAAAGGGAAAGACGGGGAAGGTCTTCTAGCATCTCCCTTATAAAGTTGATGGTTTCCTAACCAATCCAAACCACATCATGTTGCCTGCTGTGCTGTGAGTAATAACGACCTTCATCTCTGGTCTAGGAGTCTCTGTCTCCTGCTAGCATCTATAAAATTGTGGTAGGCTAAATTGTTAGCTTATAAGTAGAATAAAACAGCAGACCTTTCTACAGGCTTTACAGCAGTATGTGATATGCAAAATGTCAAGAACTGAAAGTGTGATGCCCAATAAGTAAGTGGTATGATAGGACCTGTGCTAGCCAAGAACTGAAATAAAAATTCTACTAAAGCAGAGTTGAAGGGAAGAAAAAAAACAAGAGTTCTCTCAAGTCACTGGGAAATGCTGAAGGACAAAAGAGAGGCAAATATTTACTAAGGGCTTTCCTTACGTCTTGAAGATTACTGGCATTATCAGCCCTGAGGCCACCAGGTCTAGTATTATTACGTTCTCTATCCTATTTCTGTAGGTCATCCCAAAGAACCCAGAATTCTCACACCATTCCTCATTGCCTTTCGTTTAATACCTCTATGACTGTCTCTGTCTCTCCTGGGCCCTCCTGATACATACAATCTATCCTCCTTCTCTGTTACATTTTTCCCCAGAACACACATGATCATTTGACTAGTATTCATGAATTTTATTACCTCTTGATTTCACTTCTTTCAATATAAGCTTTGTAATATTAGAAATTTTTGTCTGTTTCATTCGCTTATTAATTTTCACTTCCTAGAATAGATTCTAGCATTCTGTGGATAATAAAGAAGCATTAGTCAAATGAATTAATGAACAGATGAATGAATGAACAATGGAGGGTTGTGGTTAAGTTGAACACTTTTATTTCAAACCTTTCAATCATTTCATGCTTTGTTTGCTAGACCATCTTCCTTAGAATATCTCTTAATCTTAATTCCTGAAACACTGACTAAGAGGACAGGTTTTCAAATGTATCTAAATAGTAACAGATGCTTTCCTTTAATTTTTTCCTCTACTTAGCCGCCGCCATCCTCACCTTCCAAAACATATAAAGTGCATGAAGATTTAAGGGAAAATATAAATACCATAAGCTTGTGATTCAAACTTAATGCTAATGATCAGATCATCTTTGGTAGGTGATATCAACCAAAGATATCTCCAGAAAGGAAAAATGTATTTGATGTCTGGTTCAAATGACATATATATGGGTCAATAGTTTTAATCAAGGGAAAATGCTTTACCTTTCAATAGAAATCTAAGCAGATGTTTAACATACAGATTTTATGTATTATTTATTTATAGAAAATTTAGTTACAATTCATGCCCCTCCTCATTTTAATATTTAAAAGGCACTAAAGTAGCATACAGTTTTTTTAATAATCTTTTTTAGTTTTAGTTGTGAGCTGCCCTGTGACTAATGATGTCCTGAGCCCTCTGAGCGAGGACTTGTCTTTCCATAAAATATTATAAATAAATGGTGTTGGTATTGATGCAACTGGGACATTTAAAACTGCCAGATTTTATTTCCTGCTGCTTATTTCAGATGTACTGTGTGTCTCAGCATTTAGCAATCATTGTGCATGAAATTATGTACGTGTAAGCCTTAGATTTTTGCACGTTTTACAAATTTATAAAACCCAGATTCAAGCAAAACAAGTTAATGTTTGAATTTGTTTCCTTTAAAACAAAACAATACCATTATCCCCAGCTGAAAATTATTTATGATTTCTCTACATTGGCTGGTTATATTCAGTGACTGAAATGATTAACTGATGGCAGAAGTGGCGCATCTGTAGACGCTGCAGCAAAGACACCAGCTGTGGGGGAAGTGGGGGCGGGGCTTGTGGCCAGGGTGGTTATCTACACAGAGCTGGTGGGAGCATCGAACAGTCAGGAGCCCCACCCACTTCCAAGTTGGTGAGACAGGAGCCCTGTGCTTTCAGGCACAACTGCAGCTATCCAGCGGCAGCCAGGAACCCAGGTATCCTTGTGCTTTTAGGAACCCAAGAAGCCCCACTGCCCCTGCAGGCTTAGAAGTGCTTGCTCCTCCTGCCTGGCATCTCCCTGCTCCTCATGCCCACTCCATTTTCAGAGTAAAGCTGTGGCCAAACTCAAGCACTGTCATGACATGGCTGGGTGCACATGCTCAGGATGGTACTGACATGCCAGTCCCTGCCACCTTGGTCCCCTCTGGACTTTGGGTGCTGAACAGCACAGAAAGAAGGCCAAGTAGGAGTCTGAGGGTGGCTTGGCATGGGACTGCAAGCACCCCTTGGCAGGAACAGCCTGGGCACCATGAGCAGTGGCAGAAGGCAGACAGGCTCCTGAGCAGAAAGGGACAGGTCCCCAGTGATACCCTACCTTCAAACCAGTGATGATCTGAAGCCTGAGGGCCAGGCTGCCACTTCTGAGGACTAGAATGAGAACTTATGGTGCTTTTTCCAGGCCAGCCCATGACTGCCCATGGACCAATCAGCAGGCACTTCTTCCCTTCTGAAGCCCACAGAAACCCTGGATTCAGCCAGACTTGGGCAGATGATGAGAGGATCTGATTGTGGATAGGACCTATGTGCTGTGGGTCTCCTCTCTGCTGAGAGCTGTACACTCATCAGGATGACCTCCCTGTGGGTAGGAGCTACCCACTCCAGGTCTCCTTTCCACTGAGGGCTGCAGAGATTTTGGGATGACCTGCCTGAAGAGAGCAGTTTCCCACTGTGGGTCTCTTCTCGGCTGAGATCTGTACACACATCAGGATGAACTGCCTGTGGAGAAAAGCTACCCACTCCAGGTTTCCTGGGAGCTGAACTGTCACTCAGTAAAGTACTTCTCTGCCTTGCCCCACTTGTCTGTGTACTTCATTTTTCCTGGATACAAGACAGTAACTCAGGACCTGCCAAATGAAAGGACTGAAAGAGCTGCAATAACATGCCCACTGCTCACCACGTTGTGGAAGAGGAGAAGAGAGAAGAGCTGTGGCCCTTCAGGGATCTCAGACTTAGGAGCTCCTTGAGCCAGGGCTGTGACACCCTCTTTAGGGCTCTGCAGTTCCTGGTGTCTCCAAGGTTCTGGGTGCCACCATTTCTCCCAGTGCCCACTGAGGAAGAGACTTGTGGTATGCCTGATTCCATTGCCACAGGAAGCCAGTAGCTGTGCCCAGCACTATAGCTGACCACCCCACCTCAGCTGGTATGCCAGGTTGTACACAGTGGCTAGATTCCATGCTTGCTCACTTGCTCGCACTCTCCTCACCACTCCATGCCTGGCTCCACCTTGAAATGCATGGGATTCAGGCCAGTAGCAAAAGCCGAGCACAGCCTACCTGTCCAAGTGGACAGGATGAGCACAGTGGGCTCAAGCAAAACTCAGGCAGAGGTGCCACTGGCCACAGAGTTATCTGGCTGAGAAAGTGACAACCTAAGGATCCCATGACATTTTTGGGGGGCTTCCCTGGGATATGTGGAAGCTTGAATAAAAGGACTTGCTGGTTTCTCTCCTTTTCTGAGAGTCTCTAAACTCCAAAATAGCCAAAATCAAAAACACTGGACCTCTGTTAGCCAGAGAAAAGTAACTATTGTGGCTGTGGGACTTAAGACATGGAGGACAGGCTTGCTGGGGACAAAACCGTTATTCTCCAGCCATCTTCCAGTGTTGGGAATGTTGGCTCCCTTCACAGAGTTCTAAACATCATATGGAACCCGAAGGAGGTCCTGGGGCAACTGAGGGTAGCTGGCTGAGGCTACACCTCAGTGTTATCCAAAGGCCCCTGGACTAACTTTAATCCCCAACCACTTGTTAGAGTGTCAACACTAAGACCCCCAGTCCCTCTCTTCCTCCCTCCCTCTATTCTATCCTCCCGCCCTCCTTCCCTCCCTTCCTTCTTTCCTCCCTTTTTTTCTCTTTCTTTCTCTCCCTCCCTCCCTTTCTTTCTTTATTTTTCTTTTTTTTCTTTCTTTCTTTTCTTTTCTTTCTTTCCTTTCTTTCCTTTCTTTCTCTTTCTCTCTCCTCCTCCCTCTTACTCTTCCTCTCTCTTTCTTTCCCTCACTCCCCTCCCCTCCCCTCCCTTCCTAGTTGTCATGGCTCCTATCTCTTCTTTATATACAATGTTATGGGTATTGTTGCAAACCACATAAATATTACTGAGTAGAATGAGCATTTTTTGGTTTAGTCATCAGAAGTGTAAATGAGAACACTGTGGTATCTATCTATTCTTAGGAGCATGGAGCATGTAACACTTGAGAGTTTTCTTTGTCTTGCTGAAGAATCCATTTGCATAGGGTAAGTAACTGTTTTCTCCAGGCACCCTTCCTTTCCTTGCACTTAAGTAGATTTCTTCTCTTTTCTTCCCCATGTCAGGAGTTAACATAGTCCTGCAAAATACAGGGAATTTTTCTATGTGAGAGACTAATTTGTTTTTTCTCTTGAGAAGCATCTTGTTAGGCCAAGTCCCCAATTACCTGGAATCCCTTTCTCTCCCTTGTTTGAGGAGGACTGGGTCCCAGTTTTACGTGCTTATGCTAGGGAAGCAACAGAGGGGCTGCTCCACCAGTTGCTCTCTGCAATTTTGTGAGGGCCACCTGTCACTTATTTAATTAGTCCATACACCCTCCTGAGACAATCCCAATCTTTGGTTTGAGACCCTAGAAAGGAAAACAAGATCTAAGGTATCTAGAAGCAGATAGCCATGAAAGTCTAGGGGCACAGTATACAAGTGAGCAAGACTAATTCCTGCCAATTAGGTCCTCCTCTTTCATAGATGGAGGTCGTGCTAGCATTCGTGGCATAGATAGGGTCTAGGGAATTCAAAGGTTACTGACAGTGGGAGGTTTAAGCACTGCGTAGGTGAGTACAAATATTCCTGCTGGCTATGCCTCCCTGCTTCATGAGTGAAGGCTGCACTTGCACTCTGACCTGCAAAGGTCACCTGGATTTGGGATATAAGGTCAGAATAAAAAAGCAGATGCTTTTTTTCCTCTCTGTCACATAGCCCAGTTATTCACTGGGAAGACAAATGGACAAAGAGATACCTTTTTCCCGTTTCTCCAGATGAGTAACAAATTAACTTCCACCTTCACTCCTCTCAAGTGAATCCTGAATTATTGGCACACTTTTCACCCTCAGACACTGGGGAGAATAAAATGTCTTTTTTCTCCTCTCTCCTCTCTTCCAAATGGAAAACCAAATATTTTCAGCCTATACTCTGCCTATACTTTTTTGCCTATACCTTTTTCAGCCTATACTTCTTGGCCTTACAGGCTCTAGATAAAATGCACCTCATATTCCTTTGCACAAACGTATGGCCAAATTATGTTCTGCAGGAAGGAGAAGCATCTCCTCAGGATAGAAACATTAATTTCAATACCAGCCTGCAGCTGGACCTTTTCTGCAAACATGAGGGCAAATTCTCCAAGTTCTCGTATGTGCAGGATTTCTTTGCCTTGCAAGGAATGCTGGACCTTTGTCAACATTGTAGGATTAATTCAGCCTTCCTGATGGCCATCTCAGGAGAGGCTGCAAGGGGAAATCCCAGGGAACTAGGGAAGCAAACCCCAGAGGTACCTCCAGCAGGGGAGGCAAATCCCTCTGCTTCTCCCTATTCAGGTTCTCTGTATCCAAGTTCTTTCTCAAACTTTTCCCATCCTAGAAATTTTTGTTTAAGCAGGTCACAGTCTCACTCCTGCCCTTGTAATAGATGCCTCATGAATATGGCCACATTAAGGTCCAAGACCGCTTTTCTCTCTAGGATTTGAGGCAAATTAAAGGATATCTTGGTATGTTTTCAGATGATGCTGACAGGTATGTAGAGGCTATCCAGAATTTAACCCAAGTATTTGAACTCTCCTGGAAGGATATTATGATATTTTTGAATCAGACCCTGACTTGTTGAGTCTGTCCCACAGATTCTGGCCGAGCAATGGATGAACGGAGTTTGCAGACACAGGCTTGCCTGTCAGCGTAGCTAGGGGGCTCCTGCCAGAGTGCACAGCAGCCACAATAAGCCAGCAACATTCACATTTATTTAGTACATATTTAATGACAAAGGCCTAGCGCAAACACCATTTGTGGGTGATTAACATTGTTGACCCCCTGAGTAGAGAGCAGTCCTGTGCATGAATGATCAAAGGTTGGTTTTAAGACAACATGAGTAAACAAGCTATTTATTTAAACTCCTTTACAGTCCCATGTTATGTCTCTTTGCTATTAGCTCAATGTAAGAGAATTAGGCTGCCTTCAGCCATAACCCTTTCCCAAAGCTTTTGCAAAACCTTCCAGGCTTCCAAGAAGGTTTGCGTCTTTCTTATAATTTTTCCCACCACCCTGACCAATACCCTACATCTCCCTCTTTTCTGTTTTTTTTCATCAGGTTTTGTTGATTTGCAGAGTATAGATGTATACAGCAACAGGTTTGTCAGGCACAGCAGTTATAAGTTGTGTTCTGGATTTGCATCCTAAAATTATTAAATAACATAAGGCAAACGTGAGCATAATCAGTAACATTCTTTTCCAATCAAATATAAAAGCAGTCTTTTAAGTAAACAATGACTATAGACGAATCTTGAGAAATCGCTGTGGCAGAAGGGAGCCCCTGTTGAAGAGGCCACATAGGTTGCAGATTAGCATTAATAGCCCGTAAGTCATGCAAAAGTCTCCATTTTCCAGTCTTTTTGGGAATGATGACAATGGGTGAATTCCAAGGGCTGTTAGATGGTTCTTTATGGCCAACTTTTAATTGTTCCTCAAGTAATTCATGGGCTTACTGTAATTTCTCTCCATTTAAAGGCTACTGTTCTATCCAAATAGGATTTTGAGAGAGCCACATTAGGGGTAGGGGAGGAATAACAGTGGCCAATATTAGAAAACAGTTTGCTGTTCACATGATTCATCAAATTCTGCCCTACAGAGGCAGTATTGACTGGCACCTAAAGTTGTTTTAGCTAGCACTGACCAGTCCCCTGGAGTCATATGGAAGTTGTCTGCTGTGGTTTCAATTAATCCTTTCGTAAATGGTCTAGCAGCTTCATTTTCTCTAATGCTTTTTCTTATTTCCTTATAAGCATCTAAGGAAATGGGCTCATATATCTGATTGCCTTGTCAATCCTGCATTACTGGGCAGGCCAAGAACTCCCCTTGTAATGCTGCTTACCTAAGACAGGGTCCCATAGCTGTAGTGTCTCTCTTGTCTTTTTTCCAGTTTATTGGGAGACGGGGCTCAGGGGAACCTCCATTTCCTCTGTGGCACTTTTACTCAATAATAGTAGGGCTGACGGAGAAGTAGGAGGTGCTGAGGTAGGTGATGGTTCCTATTCCCTTCCCTTTTTAGGCTCTTCTGTGTAGAATGGGGCCAAAGCAGCCCTGACTAAGGCCCGTAACATTAAAGATATTAGTTACTGGGACCTGTTGCCCTTGTGCCTGATTGCTTTTAAGATTTCTCCCCACTTGTTCCCAGAGCTCTAGCGTGCCTTCTCCTGGGCACCATGGGTTATGGGAAACAACAGTTTGCATTTGGTCCCTTAATTGAGCCTGTGAAACTGAGGCTCTACTTTTAGCTGCTTTTAGCAGCTGTTTTGATACTTTTATATACTTTTTCTGTTGTGCTAATAACTGCTGTCCCATGGTGAAACCCTAGCCAGAATGATTCCCTTGAATTTCAAAATCCTGAGCAGGCACCAGTGACGTACTGACTGCACAGTCTCTTCACCTTCATTTATGAGGGTTCTGTCATGATCCATTGCAGCATTCCTCATACGAGGACATAAGTGATGGATGAAAGGAGTTCGCAGACACAGGCTTGCCTGTCAACATGACCAGGGTGCTCCTTTCAGAGTCTGCAGCATCCCTGATAAGCCTGATTTAATGATTTAGTACTGATTTAATGACAAAGGACTAGTGAAAACACCATTTGTGGGTGATTAACATTGTCGACTCCCTGAGTAGAGAGCAGTACTGTACATGAATGATCAAAGGTCAATTTTAGGACAACATGAGTAAATAAGCTATTTAAATAAACTCTTCCACATTCCCTTGTTATGTGCTCTCTGCTGTTAGCTCAAGCTAAGTGGATTAGCCTGCCTTCAGCCATAACCCTTTTCCAAACCTTTTGCAAACCCTTCCAGCCTTCCAAGAAGGTTTGCATCTTTCCTATAATTTTTTCCACCATCCTAATTGATCTCCTACAGACTACCATTGAAAAGCAGGCCACCCTGCAAACAGCAGAGAAGTTGGGGGGATGAGCTTTTTATAGCATGTAGTTCCAGGGAATGGGTGGAGCCTTATCCATTTGGAAGAATAACAGTACCACTGGAGGATTCTAAATGGGCCCCTGATGATGAAATGGGAGAATGGAAGAGGAAACACTTTCAGGTGTGCATATTTTGGAGGGCTTAAAAAGAACTAGAATAAACCTCTCAATTAGTTCAAGTTATCCATGATAGAACTGGAAGTAGATGAGAATCCCACTTCCTTCTTCAAAAGGTTAAGAAGGGCCTTTGTAAAGCACACCTCTGTTTCCTTATCCATTAAAAAAAACAGCTAATCTGAAAGGGTAAATTTATTACTGAGGGTAATTTTAGGGGTACAAAAATAGGGAAAAGAAAAATAGGGTTCAGGACCTCATTAATCAAGCTGTGGTTTCAGTTCACCCAGTGGTTTCCATTCCTTATACTCTGCTAACCCACATACCTGAGGGAACTAAATGGTTCACAGTCCTGGACCAAAAGGATGCATTTTCCTGCATACCATTTGTATTTGTCTGTTTTCATGCTGCTGATAAAGACACACCTGGGACTGAGTAATTTATAAAGAAAAAGAGGTTTAATTGATTCACAGTTTCACCTGGCTGGGGAGGCTACACAATCATGGCAGAAGGTGAAAGGCACATATAGATGTCTGTAGACAAGAGAGAATGAGAACCAAGTGAAAGGGTTTCTTCTTATAAAATCATCAGATCTATATTCTATTTAGAAGATAAATCTATGGTTGTACTATATTTAAACTTTTGGAGCCAATAAATATATGGAAATAATAGAGTGCATCCAGATGGGTGGAGATTAGTTTATCGGCAGTTGAACATCAAGTATGTAGTTTGCTGATAGGAGGTTAAAATTAGCAGTTAAAATTAGTGGAAGTATTTTCTTAAAGTACTTAGAGGAAGTACTTTGTTAAATAAGTTGACTTTAAATTATTTAAATGTCATGGCACGGTTCTAGAATTATCTTAAAGAAATAGTATTGTTAAGCTTTATCAGCCGCCCTCTGGCACATCTCCTATCTGTTTTTTTTTCCCTACTGGGCTCACATTGAAATAAAAAAAAGTGTCCCAGAATATTACTTTAAAGTTATTTAGAATTTAGTAGATTTATTTTATGCTAGCAAGGGAATGTGTTAAGAGGAAAACTTATCAGAGAATTCTAGAGCTTTAGCATTTAGGGATATTTGCATGATTTAACTAATGTTTTCAGAGCCTTGGATCTTTTAAATGTTTAAAAATGTAGCCTTTTTCCACAGGAAAAAAAATTATAGGTGAATATGAATGATCCCATGCTCTAACCCACATCTATGTATATTCACACACCAAACATAACCTATACACACATACTAACATTTGCATATATTCAGACTCACACATATTTACATATATGTAGACTCACACATTTACAAAAAAACTCTTACATAGTTATATGGTGAACATTTTCGGTGAGGTTTATGGACATTACTGGATTCTGAATATGAAATCAGAATAAGAATCAGTGATTTGCACAATGAACACTGGCTGATGTACCCAGACTTCATACCATCAGACAGTCCATGTAGTCAAAAACCATGTCTACCCCTAAAGTTATTTAAATTTAAAAAAGGACAAACAAATGACACGAACACTAATATGAATCAAAAAAAGAAAATCATAATCTGTGATTCAGTCAGAGGTAAGCACATTGGTCCATGGCCCACATTTAGCCTATCTCTTCTAAATTTTAGAAGGCTATCTTTTCTAAAATTTCTAGATAAAATTTTATTAGAACAGTCATACTCAGTTGTTTGTGTATTGCTTATGCCTGTTTTCATGTTATAATGGCTGAATTGAATAGTTGTAGCACAGATCATATGATTAATAGAGCCTCCAATATTTGCTATCTGGCCATTCAAAGAAAAGTGTTTGCTGACCCAGAATCTAGAACCACACTTTTCTTTCCATGATAAACATTTTTATAAAGTTTAAATAGGATATTAGCTACCATAGAGAGCAATGTGGCAACAAGGTGAACTGAATTAATACAAAATGTTGTTTTTGCTATAAGATCCTAAAATACTGGATAAAATAAAAGCAAGTTATGAATTGAGGCCATGCCTCTACACATAGCAGGGAACTGCAAGTGAGACTCCTATACAGATTCTCACGAGGCTGCCCCTAGTTGCAAGAGACTAGAACTCTCTATGCACTAGCTATGAAGACACCTAGGATGCTAATCTCCACCTAGGGCCAAGGTTCTTCAGAGGGGAATATAAAAACAAGAACATTTTTTATTTGTGAATCAAAATTCTCATCCATGTTATGAAAATTCAGAGTATGAATTTACATTGCCAACCTAACATATTGATAAAATGAAATAAACCTGCTAAACAATTTTTTATTTTGTTACTCACAATCCAGGTCTCACATGATTTCCAAACATTAGGCATTTCTGCTGAAGATTAGTTCACATCTAAAGTAATGATAATAATAATGAAATAATCCACAATGATACTAAGTAAGAAGATACATCCATAAAGCCGAAGAGGAATAGTATCCCTGGAATTTAAGAAATAGAAAAATCTGTGACAGTATATTTCAGAATACTAAGTAAGTTATTTAAGGTATAAAGGGAGAAACGAAATTAAAAAATTAGTCCCCAAGAAAATTGCCAAGTGATTTATAATAAAGCCAGTAAAATCTCTACAAATGAACATATAGATACTATAAATAAAAATGTTAGCAGAAAAACTTTTAAAAACATTAAAACTGAAGAAAATATTCATAAACTATGAAAAGTAAATAATAGCTATTAATAGATTAACTTAAACATAACCAGTAGGTGTTAAAAGAAAATGAAAAACAGGAAAAAATAAGTGCTACTAAATTAGGATGAAAAGTACAATATGAATGTAATAAAACTTAAAGAATAAGAAATTTGAGAGCCTTGTGAGAAGCAATATTAGAACAGGTAACTTATAATTTTCTTGAATTGTTAAAAGATATTGATCATCAAATTGAAGAAGCATAAGTTTATACATATATGAAGTTGTATATAGTTATATGTATATAGACATGTATATTTGTATGTACTGTGTATATATAGCCACACATACATTATATATCTAATGCTAGATAGATACATAGATCTTAACATATGTACACATTATAGTGAAAGTGCAGATTGCAGAAAATCAAAATGAGGAATTTTAAAACAGGAAGAAAAGGCAGGCATTATAAAAATGAGATAAAATTTAGACCAATGAAAGTATTTATATTTTCAATAGAGTTCAGACACTTGAAAACATTTTCTATTTGCTCAGTGATAATAACCAACACATAGATATTCATATGCTGCTAAGGTATCATTCAAAATTAAGATAAAAAGAACATTTTTAGACAAAAGAATAAATGAGAAAGTTAACTACTTGCAGACTGTGGTTGACAGAATTATAAATAATTTTCTGTTTTGAAGATAACAAATGCTAGAAGAAAAGGAATTTCAGAAGAAATGATGACAGAGCTAATGATAACTTTTATAAAGAGAGTGAAAATTACTGCAATGTGCATAAATGAGCAATGACTTTATAAAAGTGAAGTTTATTAAAAAATGGAATTAGATACATTTTTGATGGGTGGTAAGAACATATATTTTTTGTTAATTTTAAGACTGTGAAGGGAATAAATAGAAAAATATAACTTTCCTAGAGGAGTGCATAAAATAGAAACAAAGATAATCATCAAAGAGTGCTCTGAGCATATATACTGTCTTTTTTCCTTCCTAAGCACCATTTACAATCAGGGTAAGCAAATGGACTTCTGCCAGCCAAGAAATATGGAGATGCATGGATGATTTGGGAATGGGCAACACTGACTGGGTAACACATTTAACCCTTTTCTGAAAAAATAAAGAGATTGTTGACACATCTCTACTGATGAAGGAGAGAAAGTGGCAAAAGAAAAGATGCAGCCAGTTATTGCAGGCAGTGAACTTGTCTGCTTAGTACAGGACCAAAACGGTACCTGGATTGGGTCTGCAGGAGATTCAGATGGGGTATAACAAACACTGTAGAAAGAGGGAGAGGGTTATGGGTGATTAACAGACGGTCCATATATGGAACAACTGGAAGAGTTGACTCCACTCTATTTATACCCCTTGTCCGATACTCTGGTCATTTTAGATTACACAGGGAGCTTAAGTACCTTACACTGTATCTGGATCAGTGGAGAACTACAGGACTCATGAAAGATTTACCAAAAGTCCTAAAAGAATTAGAGATCCTAGGGTAGATGCTGGCTCCAATGTTTAAATTCCTCTGATCTTTAAGAGACCCTTGGCTTAAATTCAGAATTTTGGTTTATTCATCCTAAAAAGAAGTGAGTCAGTCAGCATCCTTACATATGTCTGCAGTGTTCTCCTCCTTTCATCAATGGGGGAAATGTAATCTAGCTACCTGGAAAATGTCCCAGTCCATATATTTAAATGTGAATATCTATGTGATTCCTATACATATAATGAAAATCAGCAGCAGGTTAAAAAAAGTCAAAAAGAACAAACAGAAATAAAAAGAATGAAGACAGAACTAAAGGCCTCAAAAATTTAACCATTTTAAATATATAATTTCAGAAAGATTCAAGAGCACGTTGATTACATAAAGCCAGAACATGATGTTATAAAATGCGAAAAATAAACAAAGATTGGGAGTGGGTGGAGAGGAGAAGGCAAAAGTGAGTTTTAAAACTAAGCATTTACAGCCAGGTGCATACCTGAAGTCCTAAATGTTTGTGAGGCAGGAGGATAAACTGAGCCTGGGATTTTAAGGCTATAGTGAGCTTATGATGGCACAATTTGTACCACAAGCCTGGGCAACAGGGTGAGACTCTGTCTCACACAATAACGACAATATAAACAAAACTTAGGATTTATTAGTCAAAAGAAAAAAAAAAACCCTAAAGATTAGAAATTAAGGAAAGGGAATCTTCTTATTTAGAGTTAATAAAAACTTTAAAAAGTTGATTCTGAGGGATAATGTAACATTCCAAGAGTATCAATATATGAATTACAGAATTTGATAAGGAGAGAATAGGAAAAAATACAGAGAAGAGTAAATAACCACAGTTGGAAGAGAAGTAACTTTTAAAAGCTGAACATAAACAAAAAATTTCAAAATGGGAAGGGCCTGCAACGTCCCCTTTCGAAAAGGTAGAAAATACAAATAAATAGGACTATAACTGGATACACGACTTTCAATTTGCACAGCACTGAGTTTCCAGAGTGAGAAGCCAATTTCATCAGATTATCATCAATTATGGCAGAATATACAAAAATGTACAATATATTCAATTATTTGATTATAAAATATGATTGGAACCTGGGATTCTGTATATGGAATCATTAGATTCAGAAAAATTTTACCTCCCAAATGATTTCTATCCTCCTCATTTCCCTTCCACATTTTCTATATTTTTCCTCCTTTCTATTTCCTTTTCTTCCTTTTTTTTTTATTTTTATTTTTTGAAAGAAATAAAAAGAGAGGAAAGAAAGTGAGAGTGAAAGAAAGAAAGAAAAAGAATGTATGAGAGAAAGAAAGAGGAAGAAAAAGAGGGAGAGAGAACAGGATTCTTGTTCTACTGCCCAGGCTAGAATGCAG
>CAUYLG010049251.1:0-19420 GCA_963573385.1 Cacajao melanocephalus
TCTCAGTCCTCAGCGCTTCCAATTGCTGTTCTCCTTGTGGGGATGGGACCAGCCGAGCCCGACTCAAAGGGCACCCAGTTGTGTATACTCCACACTGAGAAGTGCCGTGCCTCGCCGCACCACTCTGGGGCGCTGGCAAAACAGCTGCGCCGGCCAAAAGAGTCGCGCTGGCGACCCGTGTGGCTCCTCCACTGGGAATCTCCCAGTTTCTGGGCGACAGAAATTCGTCTGAAATTGCGGTGTCCACTCGCTCTCTGTGCTTTCACTGGGAGCTACAATCCTGAGCTGTTGTTAATCGGCCATCTTGGATCTCTCCGCTAAGTATAATATCTTAATAGAAGAGCACCCTCTGCTGTCTTGACAAGAAATATCACCACAAATTGGGAAACAATTGAATTTTTGATTTTTCCAGTTACCAGTTATGGCAAATAAAAATAAAATGAAATCAAGGTATGACAGCATAGTCAACTTAAAGAATTTAACTTCACGAATGTATTGACAAAGTTTTTCACAATCTTTTTTTATGCTTTTGATATCTATTAAGATCAGTTGTGATAGCCCTTTTTTATTCTTGATATTGCTAATTTGTATTTTTTCCATATTTTCTTGATTTGTCTTGCTAGATATTTAAAAACTGTATTAATGTTTACACAAACCAACTTTTGCCTTTATTTCCTCATTTCTTTAGCTTTCATTGCCATAAATTTTTGCTCTGATCTTTATTTCCTTTCTTCTACTTACTTTAATTTCAGCATATTTTTCCAGGTTTATAAAATGAATAATTAATTTAATGTCCTTATTCCACTCTAATATAAACATTTAAAGCTTTAAATTTTTTTGTGAGAACTGCTTTAGCTATGCCTATCTCCAAAATTTTAATGTTTCATTCTCATTATGACTCAGATGAAAATAATTTCTAATTTCTCCTATGACTTCTTTGTGGGTTTTCTACAAGTGAGTTGCTTAAATGTGAAAAATATCCTGGCATCCAGTTAAATTACTTGGAAGTAGTTGGTTTTTTTCTCGGGTCTTGCTTTTATGTGGAGTCCAGAGCACTGCTCTGTCTAGAGCTCATGTTTCTCCTCTATTGAGCAGTTTCCCCAAAGCTCCATGAACTAAAGAGTTTTTCTAGCTGGTTGGTTGGTAAAAGCACTGTTCTCAGCCTTGTGTGACTGCTGAACACTATTCACTCTTATCTTTTTAGATATATATATTTTTTCCTTACTTTAGGCAAAATCCTCACAAACCTGCATGAAGAGTTTTGAAGGTTCAAAGATCTCTAGGATCCTCTCTCTGTGTAGTGCTCTCTGCTTTGGCACTCTTTCCTATAAATTCTAAACACCCATGTCTCCAGGATCTGTCTGCTCTATCCCCTCAACTCAGGGTATCCAATGCATTTCATCTCATTTTCTGTTTCTGAACTTTGACCTGAAAACTGTCTCAAGGAAGTGAGCTGGGGGTATCTTAAGGCTTCCTTAGTTTGTTTATAGTCTCTCCATTCTCCTTTGCCTGATGTTCTGTGTCTTAAAAACCATCGTTTCATTTATTTTATAGTTTCAGTTGTCAATGAATAGTAGTGATTGTGTATGAATATACTTTTTATTTTTACCAAAACTGGAGGTGGACTGGATTTGCTCTGTGGTCTGTGGTTTTCCAACTCATGAACTAGAACAACCTGAATCTAGGTTATATATTGGATTCTCAAGAAAGATAGTTTTAGAAGAATGGTTTTCATCATTACTAAATTGTTGGAAAATATCTAAGTCCTATCTCTTCAGATTATGTCTATTCTTTAAAGGCTCAAATAGACAGCAGACATTAATAAATATTTATTAAGATTGTAGGTGGTGAATTTTTAAAAATTAGAAAAAAGAAGTGGGACTAAAATTCAGGGGTCTATCACATAATCTTTTTTTAAGTTATGCTTGCCATATAAAATTGTTTTGAGGGAAGTGATTTCTATTTTTTTATACAGAGTCTCATTCCGTTGCTTGAGCTGAAGTATCATGTCATGATCATGGCTCCCTGCAGCCTCGACCTCCCAACCTCAAGTGATCCTCCCACCTCAGTCTCCTGAGTAGCTGAGACCACAGGCGCAAACCATCACTCCTGGATAACTTTTTAATTCTTTGAAGAAACAGGGTCTCCTTATGTTGCCCAGGTTAAGTAATTATTTTTGTGAGTCTCAGTGTTTTTAATTGGGATATAGAATCACATGAACTGTACTGATCACATACAAAGGCCTCAGGGGAGAGAAAAATCCGAAGAGAAAAATCAGATGTAAGCACAAAGAATATTTATATTTTCTCTCCGTAATCCCCATGATACTGGGTTTAAACGAAAAGTTGGCTATGCTGTCATATTTTCATTTCATTTTATTTTTATTCGCCATAACTGGTAACTGGAAAAATAAAAAATGCAGTTATGTCTCCCCATTTGTGGTGATATTTCTTGTCAAGACAGCAGAGGGTGCTCTTCTATTAAGATACAATACTCTCTAAGCAATCTGTGTAAGATGTTTACTGGGCAGCAAGAAACATTTTAATAAAATTATTATCTTTATGGTATTATTCAATTTGTGTTTTCCAAGGAGGTCATTTCTTGAATGTAAATATTACAAATTGTATTTCTGTTTATTCAGTCATCTTTGAAACCAGGATGAAAGCTCTTCTCAGAAAAACAACCTTCCAAGAAAAACAATCTCTTCACATATACATAGAAAATTGGTAAAAAACAAATGTAAGGAGAAATGTAAAAAGTCAATTGAAATATTACTAAAATATGCCAAATAATTTTGCAGAGCCAGTTGAAACAGTTTTTCTTTTGGAAAGCTTGAAACATAAAAAAGTAGAGAAAATAACATGATGAGCTCAATAACCCCTGCCACTTCATTATTTTCTCTCCCCTGTCCCCCAGTGTACACTGGATGATTTTGAACCAAGTTCTAATTATCATATTCAGTTCTACCATAAATTATGTGTGTATCTAAAAAAGATAAGAATATTTTCAAATATCAAGTTATCACTTTCTCAAAATTGTTTACACTGATTAGTTCAACGAATCTAGAAAAAGATGTACACATTACACTTGATTATTGTCTCTAGAGTCACTTTTAATTTATAGAACACTTTTCTTTGTTTTCCTTGCCTTTTTTTAAAAAATTAATTTTACTTTGTTGAGGCTTGCTACTCAAAATATGGTTCATGGACCAGCAGTATCGACAACTACTCAGAGATTGTTACAAATAAAGAATTTCAAGCACCACCTACATTGCTAAATCAGAATCTCTATTTTAACAAGATCCTTGGGCAATTTACATTCATGTTAAAGTTGAGAAGCATTCTTATCATTTCTTACAGGCTGGATTTTTGCAGATTGCAACTCTGTGAAGTCATTTTGCATTTTCCTCTGTCTCTTCATTTTCTCTTAATTGTTATCAAGTCTAGAGGATTGATAGGATTCAAGTTTACTTTCTTGGCAGAACATCTTCCTAAGGTTTGTGTACTTTTACTGTGAGGAGAACTATGTCTAGTTTTATATCTTTTTATGATGTTATAGCCCTTGATGATTACCGCCTTTGTCTAATAATTTTTAAGAGTTTTCAAAATAGTGATATGCTAATTCTATCATCCTTTCCTCTTTTATTAACTTAGATAATTTTATGAAGAGAAAAATTTTTCTTATCTACCATTTTATTGCATTTGAGCTAAATTCACACAGAAAATATAGGTTACAAATTTAACCCCCACTCTTTTTTTTAACCAGTTTGACTGGGTCCTCAAGTATGTTACAAAGGTGCCCTAAAGATTTTGTTTGCTCTGAAGTGTAATTATGAACTTGTGGAATTTTTAAAATACTTGATAGTTTTAATTTATCACAGTTGTTATTCTTTCCAATTCTTAGTTTGTCTCATCTTTCACTATTGAGATGCATTTCATACTGGCTCCTGATTCCTTTAGACATGACCATGACCCCAATAGTCTTTAGTAGCTCTCTGTTATCACAAATTACTCCCAATTTATCTTGTACATTTCCTCTTCCAGTCCTGGATTCAACCATTTTCCAATTACCTTTGGCTTGGGTTAGTGGGAAATGATATTTAAAGACCAGGATCATCTGTGCATTAATGGTATTCGTTGCTACTGAATAATCATTGTCCATTGTGTCTAGAATGTCTTAGTGAACAGAGCTAAGAAATTCATATTTTTAACATATATGAGATTACACCAATAATTTCAAGTTCAAATTTGCAAATACAGAATTTTGGGTTAATTTCTCTGATTATATCATTATATTCCTTTTTATTATGAAAATCTTAATTCCTGATGTAATAGTAATAGCATTACTTATATCTTACTACACTGAAAACCAGTAAAGCAATACAAAATTATTACTAATGATATAACCGGTGAAAACATGTTTTAGGTTTTTGGGAGGAGAGTTGGTTTGCAGTTATTTGTTCTGAAGATATATTTCACTAAGATTATACAACTTGTCAAATTACCCTTCTTCAAAGTAACCTGAAAGAATTCCTGTTCATATGTTTAATCCAACAACTCAATACCCAGTTACATGTCTTTGTTTCATTTTGCTTTCTGTCTTTAGGAAATTTTTAATATTCATTTTGATGTAATCTTATTTTATAATTACATATATTTATTGTTTCACAGTCAAATCTATAAAACAACATCTATTCTGACGAATGCAACTGTGAGAATCTATTTTATTTTATTTCAATAGGTATTTGGGGAACAGGTGGTGTTTGGTTACATGAATAAGTTCTTTAGCAGTGATTTCTGAGATTTTAGTGCACATGTCAACTGAGCAGTTTACACTGTATTCAGTATGTAGTCTTTTATCCCTCACCCCCTTCCTACTTTTCTCCCCTAGTCCCCTAAGTTCACTTTATCATTCTTATGCCTTTGGATTCTCGTAGCTTAGCTCCTACTTATGAGTGAAAATATACAATGTTTGATTTTCCATTCCTGACTTACTTCACTTAGAGTAATTGTCTGCCATTCCATCCAGGTTGCTGCAAATGCCATTATTTCATTCCTTTGTATGGCTGACTAGTATTCCATGGTGTGTGTGTTTATGTGGGTGTGTATGTATATGTTTTATATATATTTATGTGTGTGTGTATATACACACACACACATAAATATATATAAAACATGTTCTTTATTCACTCGTTGATTGATGGGCATTTCAGGTGGTTCCATATTTTTGCAATTACGAATCATGGTGCTACAAACATACATGTACAAGTATCCTTTTCATATAATGACTTCTATTCCTCTGGGTGGCTACCCAGTAGTGAGATTGCTGGATCAAATGGTAGATTTATTTATAGTTCTTTAAGAAATCTCTACACTGTCTTCCATACTGGTTGTACTAGTTTACATTCCTACCAACAGTGTAAAAGTGTTCTCTTTTCACCACATCCACACCAACCTCTATTATTTTTTTTTTATTATGATCATTCTTGCAGGAGTAAGGTGGTACTGCATGTGATTTTGATTTTCATTTCCCTGATAAGTAGTGATGTTGGGCATTTTTTTCATATGTTCATTGACCTTTTATATATCTACTTTTGATAACTGTCTATTCATGTCCTTAGCTCACTTCTTAATGGGATTTTTTTTCCCCTGTTGATTTGAGTTTGTTGTAGATTCTGGATATTAGTCCTTTGTCAAATGTATAGATTGTGAAGATTTTCTCCTATTCTGTGGATTATCTGTTTACTCTGCTGATTATTTCTTTTGCTGTGCAGAAAATTTTTAGTTAAGTACCATCTATTTATCTTTGTTTTAGTTGCATTTGTTTTTGGGTTCTTGGTCATGAAATCTTTGCCTAAGCCAATGTCTACAAGGGTTTTTCTGATGTTGTCTTCCAGAATTTTTGTGGTTTCAGGTCTTAGATTTAAATCCTCGATCCATCTTGAGTTGATTTTTGTATAAGGTGAGAGATGAGGATCCAGTTTCATTCTCCTACATTTAGATAGCCAATTATACCAGCACCATTTGTTGAAAAGAGTGCCCTTTCCCCACTTTATGTTTTTATTTACTTTGTCAAAGATCAGTTGGCTGTAAGTACTTGAGTTTAGTTCCGGGTTCTCTACTCTGTTCCATTGGTCTATGTGCTTATTTTTATACCAGTACCATGCTGTTTTAGTGACTAAGACCTTATAGTATAGTTTGAAGTAGGATAATGCAGTGCCTCCAGATCTGTTCTTTGTGCTTAGTCTTGCTTTGGCTATGCAGGCTCTTTTTTGGTTCCATAAGAATTTAGTATTGTGTATTCAAGTTCTGTGAGGAATGATGGTGGTATTTTGATTGGAATTGCATTGAATTTGTAGATTGCTTTTGGGAGTATGGTCATTTTCACCATATTGACTCTACACATCCATGAGCATGGGATGTGTTCCCACTTGTTTGAGTCATCTATGTTTTCTTCCAGCAGTGTTTTGCAGTTTTCCTTGTAGAGGTCTTTCACCTCCTTGGTTAAGTATATTCCTAAGTATTTTTTTTTTCAGCTCTTGTAAAAGGAGCAGAGTTCTTGATTTTATTCTCATCTTGGTCAATTATTCCTTCAAATAAGTTTTCCAACTTTTAGATTTCTCTTTTTCCTTGGGAACACTGATTATTTTAAAATTTGATTATTTAACATAATCCCAAACTTCTTCAAGGTTTTTTTCATTTTTTAAAATTCTGTTCTGTCTTTGTCAGATTGTGTTAAGTTGTTTCTTCTATTTGCTCAATTCTATTGCAGAGTCTTTCCAGTGCATTTTGTGATTCTCTGAGTATGTCCTTCATTTCCAGAAGTTGTGAATAGAAGTAAATGCTATTTACTTCATTGAAGATTTTTTTTCCATTTATATCCTGTATAATTTTGTTTGTTTTTTTAAGTTAGACTTTACCTTTCTCTGGTGCCTCTTCGAATGGCTCAGGAGTCGACCTTATGAATTCTTTTTCTGGCAATTCAGAGATTTCATCTTGGTTTGGATCTATTGCTGGTGAGCTAGTGTGATCTTTTAGGGGCATTATGGAATCTTTTTTGTCATATTACCAGAATTGTTTTTCTGGTTCCTTCTCATTTGAATAGACTGTGTCAGAGATCTGGAACTCAAGGGCTGCTTTTCAGATTCTTACGTTCCATGGGGTGCTCCCTTGATGCAGTGCTCTCCACTTCCCCTAAAGATGCGACTTCCTGAGAACTGAACTGCAGTGGTTGTTTTCTCTTCTGAAACTAGCCACCCAGTGGAGCTACTGGGCTCTGGGCTGGTATTACTGGGGAATGTCTGCAAAGAGTCCTGTGATGTGATCCATCTGCAGGTCTCTCAGCTGTGGATACCAGCACCTACTCTGATGGAGGTAGTAGAGGAGTGAAATGAAGTTTTACGAAGAAACATAAAACTCACTTGGTTTTATGTTTAAGTGTGCTGATTTAGTGTTGGTTAGCCTCCAGTCCAAAGGTAGTGCTTCAAGAATGCATCAGCTGCAGTAGTAGAGGG
The DNA here is from genome assembly GCA_963573385.1 of Cacajao melanocephalus. Lineage (NCBI taxonomy): Eukaryota > Metazoa > Chordata > Mammalia > Primates > Pitheciidae > Cacajao > Cacajao melanocephalus. The sequence continues at coordinate 7,514 of CAUYLG010049251.1, forward strand.
AGGATCAGGTGGTGGGGGGATCATAGCACTTACAGGAGATTATGTCCTTTGTCTTGGGCTACCAGGGTGGACATAGAAACATCATTAGGAAGGGGTAGGGTTAGGTGTGTCTGAGCTCAGACTCTGCTTGGGCAGGGCTTGCTGTGCCTTCTATAGAGGATGAGAGTGTAGTTCTCAGGCCAATGGAATTATATTCCCAGGAGGATTATGGATGCCTCTGCTACCTCACACATGTTGCCAGGGAAGTGAGAGAAAGCTGGCAGCCATAAAGGCCTTACCCAGCTCCCATGTAGCCCACAGCCCGAAAGCCAGGTCCCACTCCCACTGTGCCCCATCAACAGCACTGAATTTATTTCCAGGCAGCCGGTGAGCAGAGTTGAGAACTTGCCCCAGGCCACCAGCCTCCTGACTGAGAAAGAAAGCAGACACGCACGTTTCCTCAACTGTCCCACGGAAACTGCAGCAGCCATCCAGCTCCTTCAAAGGGTCTGTGGATTCTCTTAGCTTTCCTAGTTATGTTCCTGTGGTAGTTCTTGGAACAAAAATTCACGATGTGATCTCCATGCTGTTCTGTTGGTCTGAGTGGGAGCTGCAAATTAGTCCTGAGTCCTATTCCGCCATTTTCCCCAACATTCCAGGAATCTGTTTTTTAAAATTATAACCTAAGTTGATTTCACAACATAGAACAACAGTTTAATCAGGTCAAAACTGTACATGTTATAAGACAAAATGCATGCAAAATATAAAACGTGGCCTTTTTTCTTACTCCCTGAAACGAGATAGAGGACAGCTAAATTTATTTTCTGAAATATACTTTACTGATTTTAGGAAATGCTTGTATGTGTAATTTACACATGGTCCTTTGCTAAGTTGTATACAAACTATTGCACTTACTGTGAACAATCCTGCCACATTGTCAGACATTTAGTTCATAAAGGGAAAAGAGATAAATGTGTATATTTTATTTAGGGCAAATGATTTTATCTTTTTATGCTTGAATAAGTTTTTACTTAAGTATTTTATTATTATTATTATTATTATTATTATTGAGGCTGAGTCTCACTTATCATCAGGCTGGAGTGCAATGGCATGATCACAGCTCACTGCAGCCTTGACCTCTCAGACTCAAGCAAACCTCTCACCTCAGCCTCCCAAGTAGCTGGGACCACAGGCATGTGCAACCATGCCCAGCTAATTTTGTTTATTTTATTTTATTATGGAGATGAAATATCACTATATTGCCCAGAGTGGTCTCAAAATCCTGGGCTCAAGTGATCTACCTGCCTCAGACTCCCAAAGTACTAGGATTACAGGTGTGAACCACCACATCTGCCTATTTTTTTATTTTCCAAGTTGCTACTCTTTTATTCTTCCTATTACGTGTTGATACGGTTTTGCTCTGTGTTCCCACACCCGGATCTCATGTTGAATTATAATACGCAGTGTTGGAAGTGGGGCCTAATGGAAGGTAATTGGATCATGGGGTGGTTACTCATGGCTTCTCAACACAGTCTCCCTTGGTACTGTCATTGTAATAGTGAGAGAGTTCTCACAAGATCTGGTTGTTTAAAAGTGTGTAGCGCCTCCTCACTCTCTCTCTTCTTCCTGCTCCTGCCATGTATGAGGCCTGCTCTCTTTCTGCTTCCACCACGAGCAAAAGCTTCCAAAGGCATCCCCAGAAGCAGACGTTGCCATGCTTCCCATACAGCCTGTGTAGATCCAGCAACTACTTAAACCTGTTTTCTTTCTAAATCACCCAGTCTCATGTATTTCTTCATAGCAGCATGAGAATGAACTAATACACATGTTATATGTAGAAATGTTTACTTTTATTTTATTCTATTATTTTTTATTGTGGTAAGAACACTTAACATGAGATCTACCCTCTGAGCAGATTTTTAAGTGTACAATACAGTATTGTTAACTACTGGCACATTACTATACAACATATCACTAGAACTTATCTTACAAACTAAAACTTTACACTTGTTAAACAGAAATTCCTCATTTCCCTCCTTCCCCTTCCCCCTGTCAATCACCATTCTACTCTCTATTTCTATGTGTCTAATTATTTTAGATACTTCATGTAAGTGGAATCAGGCTGCATTTGTGTGACTGGCTTGTTTCACTGAGCATAACATCTTTCAGGTTCATCCATATTATTGCATACGGCAGTTCTTCCTTTTTTTCTTGCAAGTCTGAATAACATTCCATTGTACGTACATATCACATTTTCTTTTGCCATTCATCTGTCAATGAACATTTAGGTTGTTTCCAGAACTTGGCTATTGTGAATAGTGCTGCAATGAACGTGGGCATACATATATACTTTCCAGATCTGGATTTCAATTCCATTGAATTTATACCTAAAGATTAGATGGTCAAATCATATGGTAGTTCTATTTTTACTTTTTTGAGGAAACATCATACTATTTTTTATTTCAGTTGCACTATTTTACATACCCAACAATAATGCATGTATTCCAATTTTTCTACATCCTTGCTAACACTTGTTTTAAATATATATATTTAAATTTAAAAAAAATATATATTTATATAATAGCTATCCTAATAGATATGAGGTGATATCTCCTTGCAGTTTTGATTTGCATTTCTCTGATAATTAGTGATATTGATGATATTTATATATACCTGTTGCCATTTGTATGTCTTCTTTGAAGAAGTGTATATTCAAGCCCTTTTCCCAGCTTTTAATTGTTTTTGTTTGTTTCATTTGTTTTTGCTATTGAGTTGCAATGATTTCTTGGATATAACACAAAAACACAAGTAGCAAAAGTGAAAATAGATAAGTGGAACTACACCAAACTAAAAGGTTTCTGCACAGCCAAGAAAATAATCAACAGAGTAAAAACCAGCCTATGGAGTGGGAGAAAATATTTGCAAAACATAATCTGATAAGGAGTTAGTATTCAAAATACACAAGGAGTTCCTACAACTCAATAGCAAGACTACCTAAATAATCCAATCTAAAAACAGGCAAAGAACTTGCATACTGGAGATATGAATATTTCCCATGCTAGAAATATGACTGTGATTCATACTTGAATAGCATTTATGAAATAGTATTCGTATTTTTAGTAATTGGTATTTTTTTCTCCATTAAAGTCAGAAAAATGTATGAGATGATCTTTCAAGTTCCTTTCAGCACTGAAATCCTCTTCTGTTTTACAAGTAGGTAGGTAGTTTCCAAAAACGGCCTCCATCAATTCCTTCTTTCTCTGCACATGCATGCTGCTCTTCACACTAAAATGGAGTCTATGCTCCTTTAATGGTCCTCTGCCTGAATCTGGGCTAGCCTTAGTGACTTGCTTGGCCAACAGAATATGGCAAAAGTAATTCCTGGAACTCTCAAGTCTAGGTCATGAGAAACCTCACCATTTTCATCTATATTTCTTGGAACACTAGCTCTGGAGGAAGCCAGACTCCATATAAAAAGCTCAGTTATCCTGAGGAAGCCCAAGTAGGCTACACAGAGCAAACACATGGAAAAACAAAGTATCCAGCCAGCCCTAATCTGTTCCTGTTATCTCAGCCAAAGTACCACAGATGTGAGTGAAGAAAGCCTTCCTATCGATTCAATCAAGGCTTCAGATGACTCCATTCCCAGCTATTACCTGATTGCAAACACATGAAAGAATTGTTCACCTGATTCTGGTTAACTACAGAAACAGAAGAAAAAATAATACATTGATGCTTTAAGCACTAACATTTAGGGTTGTACAACAGTACACAGCCAAAATAGCATGTAATAATTGCCATCAGAAAAGTAACCTAAACACACGGAAGGCAAGACTAATTTGACTGCAGAGAATGGTGACTTTTTATTGACAAAGTTTTTGAGTTAGGTCTTAAAGGATAAGAAAACACCTTGAAGAAAAATATGGGGCTGGGAATATTTACAGAATATCTGGGGAGAGCTTATTATCAAAAGTAGTTTAATTTACAATTTAAATACAAAACTATGAATATTTCATATAGTTTCATTAAAAAGAAGATATCACTAAAATAAAAATAAAACTCAACAAAAGGAAATGTAGTCTAATTACGTATGTATATCCTTATGGTGGATGTGACATTAACAAAGAACAGCATTTGGAGTACTGACTGGAGAGGATTCTCTACATAACTTTCAAATAGTTTATTCATTCATAGTTTCCTCTAGCTCCTCCCCTTTATGTAAGTCGGTAACAGAAACTTTTTTTAAAAAATAATTTAATTTAAAGTTCTGGGATACATGTGCAGGACATGCAGGTTTGTTACATAGGTAAATATGTGTCATGTGGTTTGCTGCACCTATCAACCCATCACATAGTTTTTAAGCCCAGCATGCATTTGCTATTTTTCCTGATGTTCTCCCTTCCCCCACCTCACACTCCTGATAGGCCCCAATGTCCATGTGTTCTCATTGTTCAGCTCCCATTTATAAGTGAGAAGATGTGGTTTTGGTTTTCTGTTCCTGTGTTAGTTTGCTAAGGATAATGGCTTCCAGCTCCATCTGTGTCCCTGCAAAGGACATAATCCTGATCCTTTTTATGGCTGCATAGTATTCCATGGTGTATATGTACCACGTTTTCTTTATACAGTCTATTGTTGGTGGGCATTTGGGTTGATTCCATGTCTTTGCTATTGTGAATAGTGCTGCAATAAACATACATGTGCATGTGTCTTTATAATAGAATGATTTATATTCCTCTAGGTATATACCCATAATGGGATTGCTGGGTCAAATGATATTTCTGGTTCTAGATCTTTGAGGAATTGCCACACTGTCTCCCACAATGGTTGAACTAATTTACATTCCCACCAAGAGTGTAAAAGTGTTCCTATTTCTCCACAGCCTCACTGGCATCTGTTGTTTTTTGACTTTTTAATAATTACTATTCTGATTCACATGAGATGGTATCTTATCGTGGTTTAGATTTGCTTTTCTCTAATGATCAGTGATGTCAAGATTTTTTTTCCTATGTTTGCTGGCCCTATAAATGTCTTCTTTTGAGAAGTGTCCATTCATGTCCTTTGCCCACTTTTTAATGGGGTCGCTTGTTTTTTTTCTTGTAAATTTGTTTAAGTTCCTTGTAGATTCTGGATATCAGACCTTTGTGAGATGCATAGATTGCAAAAAATTTTATCCATTCTGTAGGTTGTATGTTCACTCTGATGATGGTTTCTTCTGCTATGCAGAATCTCTTTAGTTTAATTAATCCCACTGGTCAATTTTTGCTTTTGTTGAAATTGCTTTTGATGTTTTCGTGATAAATCTTTGCCCATGCCTATGTCCTGAATGGTTTTGCTTAGATTTTCTTCTAGAGCTTTTATGGTTTGGGGTTTTACATTTCAGTCTTTAATCCACATTGAGTTAATTTTTGTGTAAGGGAGAGGTCCAGTTTCAACGTTCTACATGTGGCTAGCCAGCTCTCCCAGAACTGTTTATTAAATAGGGAATCCTTTTCCCATTGCTTGTTTTTGTCAGGTTTGTTGAATATCATATGGTTGTAGATGTGCAGTCTTATTTATAAGGTCTTTATTCTGTTCCATTGGTCTAACTGTCTGTTTTTGTACCAGTACCATGGCTGTTTTTGTTATTGTAGCCTTGTAGTATAGTTTGAAGTCAGGTAGTGTGATGCCTCCAGCTTTGTTCTTTTTGCTTCTGCTTGAACAGACACTCTTTACACAGGTTTAAAGTACAGGGACTCTAGTTCTGATTCCTTTATAAACCTAATACATAGATAGTAAGTTTCTTATATTTGGGAAAAAAATTGATGAGTCTGATTAGGTTACAAAAAACACAATTCTATCTCTGCCTGGACTAAGACATAAGAGAAAACCTTATTTATTTTTGTTTCATTTTATTTTAGCTTATCAGTGTATAATGAACATTAAATGCTGTTATGTAACGTGATTTATATTGGCTAAATATTATCCTATCCCTGTGCCTTTATCACATTTAACCATTATACTTTAGATGTACATTTAGGTTATTAATTATTCTTTCTTTTAAATAATTTTTGGTGACTATCCTTATGGTAAATTTGTTGTTCATATTCAAGACTTTTTTGTTCAAGAAATGAATAGGTAATCTTTATTGTATGTTTTAATCCTGAGTATGATAAGAAATAGAATGATAAAATTGGCCATAGCTGAGGATAGACAATTTAAGACATGTAACACCCTGATTTTCCCCTAATTATTACTTCTCTTCAACCAGGCTTCCAGTACAACTATTGCAAATTGTAGGATAAGGAACAAATTTCAAAGAGCTAAATGTAAAAATTTCTAGATTAGAGATGTCTATAATCCAGATTCAAATATAATAGTGACCCTGGGTTACTTTTAGGTAGCTTAGTCAAGTTATTCTGAAACTTTATTCTATAAAATCATCAGCTGGATGCTTGTTTAAAGTCTAAGTTCTTGAGAGATCACTGATCCCACAGAAATACCAACTACCATCAGAGAATACAATAAACAGCTCTATGCAAATCAACTAGCCAATCTAGAAGAAATGGGTAAATTCCTGGACACATACACCCTCCCAAGACTAAACCAGGAAGAAGTTGATGCCCTGAACAGACCAATAAAAAGTTCTGAAATTGAGACAGTAATTAATAGCCTACCACAAAAATCCTAGGACCAGATGGATTCACAGCTAAATTCTATGAGAGGTACAAAGAGGAGCGGGTACTATTTTATCTGAAATGATTTCAAACAATAGAAAAAGAAGGAATCCTCCCTAACTCATGTTATGAGTCCAGCATTGTCCTGGCAGAAACATAACAACAACAAAAAAAGGAAATTTTCAGACCAATATCTCTGATGAACATCAGTGTGAAAATCCTCAATAAAATATTGGCAAACCAAATCCAGCAGCACATCAAAAAGCTTATCTACCATGATCAAGTTGGTTTCAACCCTGGGATGCAAGGCTGGTTCAACATATGCAAATCAACAAATGTAATCCATCGCATAAACAGAATCAATGATAAAAACCACATGAGTATCCCAATAGATGCAGAAAAGGCCTTTGATAAAACTCAACACCCCATTCATGCTAAAAACTCTCAATAAACTAGGTATTGATGGAACATATCTCAAAATAATCAGAGCTATTTATGACAAACCCACAGCCAATATCATACTGAATGGGCAAAAGCTGGAAGCATTCCCTTTAAAAACTGGCACAAGACAAGGATGCCTTCTCTCACCACTCCTATTCAACATAATATTGGAAGTTCTGGCCAGGGCAATCAGGCAAGAGAAATAAATAAAAGGTATTCAAATAGGAAAAGAGGAAGTCAAATTGTCTCTATTTGTAGATGACATAATTGAATATTTAGAAAATTCCAGCATCTCAGCCCAAAATCTCCTTAAGCTGATAAGCAACTTCAGCAAAGTCTCATGATACAAAATCAATGTGCAAAAATCACAAGTATTCCTATACACCAGTAATAGACAGACAGCCAAATCATGAGTGAACTCCCATTCATAATTGCTACAAAGATAATAAAATACCTAGGAATACAACTTACAAGGGACGGGAAGGACCTCTTCAAGGAGAACTACAAACTACTGCTCAAAGAAATAAGGGAGGACACAAACAAATGAAAAAATATTCCATGCTCATGGATAGGAAGAATCAATATCATGAAAATGGCCATACTGCCCAAAGTAATTTGTAGATTCAGTGCTATCCTCATCAAGCTACCATTCACCTTCTTCACAGAATTAGAATAATCAACGTTAAATTTCATATAGAACAAAGAGCTCATATAGCCAAGACAATCATTTTTTTTGAGACGGAGTCTTGGTTTTTCACCAGGCTGTAGTGCAATGGCACGATCTTGGTTCACTGCAACTCCATCTCCCGGATTCAAGCGATTCCCTTGCCTCAGCCTCCTGAGTAGTTGGGACTACAGATGTGTGCCACCACACCTAGCTAATTTTTTGTATTTTAGTAGAGACGAGGTTTCACCATGGCCAGGATGGTCTCGATATCCTGATCTCATGATCTGCCCACCTCTGCCTCCCAAAGTGTGAGGACTACAGGCGTGAGCCACCGTGCCTGGCCTTAGCCAAGACAACCCTAAGCAAAAAAGATCAAAGCTGGAGGCATCACGCTACCTGACTTCAAACTATACTACAAGGCTACAGTAACCAAAACAGCATGATACTGATACCAAAACAGAGATATAGACCAATGAAACAGAACAGAGACCTCAGAAATAATGCCACACATCTACAACCATCTGATCTTTGTCAAACCTGACAAAAGCAATGGGGAAAGGATTCCCTATGTAATAAATGGTGTTGGGAAAACTGGCTTGCCATAAGCAGAAAACTGAAACTGTTTCCCTACTTTACACCTTATACAAAAATTAACTCAAGATGGATTAAAGACTTAAATGTAAAACCTAAAACCATAAAAACTCTAGAAGAAAACCTAGACAATACCACTCAGGACATAGGCATGGGCAAATACTGCATGACTAAAATACCGAAAGCAATGGCAACAAAAGCCAAAATTGACAAATGGGATCTAATTAAACTAATGAGCTTCTGCACAGCAAAAGCAACTATCATTAGAGTAAACAGCCAACCTACAGAATGGGAGAAAATTTTTGCAATGTATCCATCTGACAAAGGGCTAATATCCAGAATCTACAAAAATCTTAAATTTACAAGAAAAAACAACCCTATCAAAAAGTCGGCTAAGGATATGAGCAGACACTTCTCAAACGAAGACATTTATGCTGCCAACAAACAAATGAAAAAAGCTCATCATCACTGGTCATTAGGGAAATGCAAATCAAAACCACAATGAGATACCATCTCACACCAGTTAGAATGGGGATCACTAAAAAGTCAGGAAACAACAGATGGTGGAGAGGATGTGGAGAAATAGGAAAGCTTTCACACTGTTGGTGGGAGTGTAAATTAGTTCATCCATTGTCGAAGACAGTGTGGTGATTCCTCAAGGATCTAGAACCAGAAATACCATTTGACACAGCAATCCCATTACTGAGTATCTACCTAAAGGACTATAAATAACTCTACTATAAAGACACATGCACACGTATGTTTATTGCAGCACTAATTCACAATAGCAAAGACTTGGAACCAACCCAAATGCCCATCAATGATAGACTGGATAAAAAAAATGTGACACATATACACCATGGAGTACTATAAAAAGTAATTTCTAGATTACTATAAAAAGGATGTGTTCATGTCCTTTGCAGGGACATGGATGAAGCTGGAAACCATCATTTTCAGCAAACTAACACAAGAACATAAAACCATACACTGCATGTTCTCACTCATAAGTGGGAGTTGAACAATGAGAACACATGGATACAGGGAGGGGAACATCACACACTGGGGCCTGTTGAGGGGTGGGGGGCTAGGGGAGGGATAACATTAGGAGAAATACCTAATGCAGATGACGGGTTCGTGGGTGCAGCAAACCACCATGACGTGTATATCTATGTGACAAAACTGTTCCTTCTGCACATGTACCCCAGAACTTAAAGTATAATTTAAAAAAAAGAAATCACTAAATCTGAAGATAAGAGAGAAAATTAAAAAAAGACAAGGAAGGCCGGGTGTGGTAGCTCAAGCCTGTAATCCCAGCACTTTGGGAGGCCAAGGCAGGTGGATCTTGAAGTCAGGAGATCGACACTATCCTGGCAAACACGGTAAAACCCCACCTGTACTAAAAATATAAAAAATTAGCCAGGTGTGGTGGCACTTGCCACTAATCCCAGCTACTCAGGTGGCTGAGGCAGAAGAATCGCTTGAACCTGGGAGGCAGAAGTTGCAGTGAGCCAAGATTGCGCCACTGCACTCCAGCCTCCTGGGCAACAGAATGACACTCTGTCTTAAATAAAAATAAATAAATAAATAAATAAATAAATAAATAAATGGCTAGAAGAATAGCACCTCAGGGACCTACGAAACTGCAACAACAGGTCTAATAGTACAGTCATCAAAGTCCAAGAAGGAGAGAAGAAAGAAAAAAGAGCTGAAAAGATATTCAAAGAAATAATGGCTAATAATTCTCAAATTTGGCAAAAACCATAAACCAACAAATTCAACAAACTTCTGAACAATAATGACAAAGTAAATATTCTGAAAGAACAGAGAGAAAAGTGATACCTTTCTTTTACGAAGAAAGATAATTAGGATGATAACAGATTTCTCATCACAAACCATGGAGGTCAGAAGAAAGTGGCATAGAATTTTTTAAGTACTAAAAACAAAACCTGTTAATCCTAAAATCTATATACAGTTAGAACACTTTTACTAATTAAGAGGAAATCAAGACATTTTCACTGAAGCAAAGACAATTTGTTACTAGCAAACTTATTCTAGAAGAATGGTTAAAGGAAGTTCTCCAAACAGAAGAAAAATAAAAATAAAAATAGATATTAGAACATCATGAAGAAAAAAATAAACAGAAAAAGTAAAAATAAATTTCTTTTTCTCTTAAGGTTTCTAAATTATGTTTAATCATTGAAGCAATAATTATAATGCTGTTCAATGTGGTTCACAATATATAGAGAGGATATATTTTAGACAATTATGAGTGTAAGAAGGTAAAGAAAATTAAGATTTTCATATTTCACTTGAGTTGGTAAACTGTTGATACCAATAGCCTGTGATAAAATATGTATATACAATATCATACCTAAAACATTATAGATAAAATAAAATCCTAAAACATGTTCAATTTAATTAACTTATAGAAAGGCATCAAAAACAAAAGAGAAAAATGAAAAATAAAACAAACAGAAGACAAAAAATAAAATGCAGATTTAAGGCCTAACATATGTATCCTTGCATTAAGTATAAATGGACTAAATATACCAATTAAAAGGTAGAGGTTGACAGAATGGATTTAAAAACATGATCCTACTATGTGTGGTCTACAGGAAACTCACATCAAATATAAAGATGTAAGCAAGTTGAAAGACAGAGGATGGAAAATGATATACAATACAGACATTAATCAAAAGATATCAGGAGGGAATAGATTAATAGTATAGACTTCAAAATAAATAAAATTACCAGAAAGAGGGACCTTACATAATGATAGAAAGGTGAATCTACCAAGAAGACGTACAGCCCTAAATGCAGTAAACATCAGAGCTATAATATACATGAAGCAAAACTGATACAACTTGAAGAAAGACAACTCTACAATTATATTTGTAGATTTCAACATTCATCAATAAACAATTGATAGAACAACTAGACAGAAATCCACAAGAACTGAACAATACCATCAACCAGTCAGATTTAATCAACATGTATAGAACAACAAAATTCACATGCTTTTCAAGCACTCGTGAAACATATACCAAGATAAATCACCTCTTGCCCCATAAAACAAAACTTAACATTTTTAAAAGAATTGAAGTTGTACAGAGTGAGTTATATGATTACAATGGAATAAACCAGAAATCAGTAATAAGAAGAAGAGGAAAATTTTTAAACTCTTAGAAAAAAAAATTAAGAACTGAGTAAATATGTTTATGTCTATTAATATTTGTTTGCTACTGCCATATTTTAAAAGATCGAATGTTATACTGTCTCTGACTGGAATACCACTTAGTTTTTTTAAAGATACTGCATTTATTCCCATATGATAAATTTATCTGTTCAAATTATTACATTAATGAATAAATTACATATTTTGTATCCATCACCATTACATATACATATACATGTATACATATGTATGTATACATGTGTATACATACGTATGTACGTATATGCATTATACATATGTATACATATGTATACATACATCCATATACATATATATGTGTATATGTATGTGTGTGTGTGTGTATATATATACATATAAAATGTGTGTATGTGTATGTGTGT
>CAUYLG010049252.1:0-17736 GCA_963573385.1 Cacajao melanocephalus
AATTAAAAATTAATAATGAAAAAAAAAAAAAAAAAAAAAAAAAAAAAAAAAGTGCTAAGGCAGCTTTGGATGCCACAGCAATATATTGTAAATAAAATAACAGATGGCTTAATCAAGGCAGTGTGAAAGAGAACGGAAATGAATGACATAGAGGAAAGTGACATTAAAACAGACAACATATTTACATTTGCAGGAAAGTTAATGTGACTACAAGGAAGTGGAAGTAATATGCCCCTGAAATCACAAAATATTTAACACATGAGACCAAATGTATACAGATATATACCATTTAATAAATCTTAACAGAGCAACAATCAGCTATGACTCAAATATGCTAATATTTTCCAATTTCAGTGAAATTGTAAACATATTATCTAATGAACAATGAGTTTAGACTGGTTTATTTAAATCTTTTTTTTTCTTTATTTTCTCTCCCTTTAAAAAAAAGTTACCAGTGTTCTATTTCCTAGTACTACACCAAGAGTAAGCACTCTAGTATATGGCCTTGATTCAGATATAGTCTGCTATTATAATAAATCTTCTGAGTGTGTGCAGTGGCTCAGGCCTGTAATCCCAGCACTTTGCAAGGCTGAGGCGAGAGGATCACCTGAGGTCAGGAGTTGAAGACCAGCTTGGCCAACACGGTGAAACCCCGTCTCTACTCAAAATATAAAAATTACTCTAGTGTAGTGTCGGGCACCTGTAATCTCAGCTACTCGGGAGGCTGAGGCAAAAGAATTGCTTGAAAAGCCAGAGGTTTCAGTGAACAGATATCATGCCATTGCACTCCAGCCTGGGCAACAAGAGCGAAATTCTGTCTCAAAAGAAAAAAAAAAAGTAGTTCTAAGAATCGAGTCAAGCTTCTTTACTCTCAGTTTTGACAAACTAAGGCAATCAGATTTCTGGAGCATCAGCACTTGTATGTGACATCAAGGTTTTGTCCCTTAAACTATCAATAATTTGGAAAAATATTCTGAAAAATGTGACAGACATTGTATTTTAGGTGGCAATTATCTATTTCATGCCCCTTAAAAATGAAATAGGCTTAAAATTTAGCAAAAGGAATTGGAATTATACAGTGGAAAGAATATTAAATTTGCAAGGCATTGTTTGATGCTACCAAGGAAGAAATATTTAAGAAAAATTATAAAACTTATTTTTCTGAGTTGCTTTAAATCAAATTTAGTTTGGAAATGGGGTGCTTAACTCCTTCTCTTTTAAAGTATTTGGCTATTTATGCAGCACTTGATATTTGGAGTCAGATAGACTAGCCTTCCAATGCTAGTTCTACTACATAGTAGTAAAGTGATAATGAAAAAAATACTTGACTTCTAAATCTCTATTTTCTCACTTGTAAGATGGAATGGGAGGGTGATGAGAGAGTCTGTCTGCTCAGGTTCTTGTAAGTGATAAATGCAATTAAAATGCTAAATGCTGCCACATCTATTCTTTTGTTATTGTTACTGATTGACTCAACTACACTAGTTCACCAGGTAAATTTTATTTAGTTGACAGTTATCATGAACTAGAGTCTGGAACAAAGAAGCATGTCTGGAGTTTGCAGTTCAGTCTAATAAAAATTTAAATATAGTCATGCTATCACTGTAAAGTACACGTGGTTCATATTAAGGCAGTTCTTACATCTCTACAAAAGGATATACTGACAGCAGGCAAATGATGTCCACTGTGACACAGGCATGGGAGTACTGCCTTCTACAGTGAGAAGCTTTACAAAATTACATTTAACCCTGGTGGACATTGAAAGCAGTCTTTCTAAGTGGATTATTGTGCAATACTTTACCACCTAGCTATGACTTCCTGAGGCCCTCAAGCTTAGTTTAATGGTATAAGTTTCAGGTCAGCCTGAGTGAGTAAGAGTTACATTTTACAGCATTGGCAACCTCAGGCAACTGAAGTTATTCAGAAGGACTGCATCTAAATGAGTGAATGCCCTTGTTAGGGTTTCGAAGCAGCTGTCACAGAGGCTTAACATTGAAATGAACAAACTTTATAGGTTTAAAATGAGAGCATAATTTACCAGGAAGGGCAGCATAAAAACTGTAGCCAGAAAAGAATAAGAAAACATTTATTTTGGCCTCAATAATATTATATCAATCACAGTGCATGTTGAAAATAAATATTATAAACCAAAGAGAGATAGAATAGCATATCTAAAATCCATTCTCAGAAAATCCCCTTTCTTTAATAATCTGATGAGTAAAACATAAAACCTTATTTGTGATCAGCATTAACAAAGCATTTGCAATATATCAGACTGGATTAAGTATATTCTTTTAAAATAATTAACCTAAAGCATATCATAAAGAATTACTGCCTGGGCATGGTGGCTTACACCTGTAATTCCAGCATTTTGGGAGGCTGAGGCAGGCAGATCATGAAGTCAGGAGATCCAGATCATCCTGGCTAACATGGTGAAAACCGTCTCTACTAAAAATAACAGAAAATTAGGTGGGTGTAGTGGCATGTGCTTGTAATACCAGCTACTCAGCAGGCTGAGGCAGGAGAATCCCTTGAACATGGGAGGCGGAGGTTGCAGCGAAAGGCGATTGTGCCACTGAACTGCAGCCTGGGTGACAGAGTGAGATTCTGTCTCAAAATAATAACAGTAATAATAATTTCTAATGAGCATCATATGAAAATCATGATGAAATGGACAGACAAATGGAACAAAATCAAAATTTGAGACATAAATATAAGTAGTATGCTCCAAATTAGGCATTATTTAGTATAGGCCAGATCTGGCATTTCAAATTAATGAAAAAAATGCGATTAATGGATTGGAAAGAGTTGAAAATTGTATTTGCTCAGAAATAAATGGAAAATTTTCTTATGATGTATCAAAACAAATTTCACATAACTTACAGTTAATTTTTAATGTTGCCATAACAGTAGAAAAACATGCATATTTATTTGATTTTTTTATGCAAAATTCTTTCAAATGATGGATAATAACTTTTAAAGATATTATTCTTTTTCCTTTTCAACATTAAATTCTTTCCCACCAAACATACTAAACAGGCAGCTGGCTCTATATTATTCTGAGAAGGACTGTGGCACAGAAAAACATAAACTCATCCACATTTTTGTGGAGTTTTTCTTTCTCTGTGGCCAGTGCCCAACTGGGAACATATTGATAGAGAGGTGAAGGAGCAGGGAACTTTCGCTCTGCTACTTTCATTTACTTCTTCCCCTCCGAATACAGTCTGGGAACTGTGGCACAACTCTGGAAAACAGGCAAAGCTCGAGTTTTCAAGCTAGTTACTCAACTGAAAGAAAGGCAGCACAAAGGAAAAAAATGCGGTATTTCTCTGCCTAAATATGGGGAAAACATTCTCTAGGTCACTAAATATTTTCTTAAATATATAATACTATTTTATTTTACATTTTATTTAATCATGTACCAATTTTTGAAAATGTAGTTGCCTTCAATTTGTATTATAACAAATGTTTCTTTAAGAAATGATTACTTATTTTCAAACATAGTCTGTTATTTGCTTAGAATGAATTCCTACTTTTACCAATCCAGAGCAAAAAAATATATATTTAAGTCTCTTGATATATATATATATATATATATATATATATATATATATATAGGCATATTGCTTTATGGAAAGTTTTGCCAATTCTGAAGCTGAAACAAAGTATGTGAGATGGCTACCTCATTATACCCCATCACTATTATCATTTTTTTCTCCATTTTCTTTCAATTTAATAGGAAAAAGCTTATATATTCATTGTAATTTGTATTTTTACTACCAGAAATGATGCATCTTTTATAAATATGCTTCTATTTGCATTGATTTTTATTTGGAAAGAAATGTCCATTTTTTATGTGTTTAAATGGCATTAGTATTTTGTAAGAACTTTACATACATTAAAATATCATTTTGTCTATCAAATTTATTCCAACAATATTCTGTATTAGCCTTCTACTTTTAGTTTTATTATAACTTTAAAAATGAACATTAATTTTACATTTTGATGTAATCCATAATATTTTTAATTACCTTTGCATTTTTAAAATTAATGTTTTAAATCCATTTTTATTTAAATTAAGTTTAAAAGTTGCATATATTTCATTCTATATCTTTTATGACTTCTAATTTTACTATCAATTCTAATTAATATGAAACTTATGTTGATAGGTTACAGTCCAAAATAATTTTCCCCATTTATTTATTCAATATTTCCATACTGACATCTATTGTCAGCTAGTCATATGCTGTTTTCTGAGTCTAAAATGGTGTAAGAGACTACCTATGCCTTCAAACATTTTATTTCTTTAAGCATGCTACCTGGAAGTGAAGAAGAAATTATACTATGGTGATGAAGATACTGTGCTGTGGAGAGTACACAGCTGTAGGAAGTAGAGGGGTCATGTCTAGAATTTCAAGACATGAAGTCTAGAATGAAACAAAATTTATGGAGCTTATTTACCAAAAGATGACATGAAGATTTTATAAGAGGAGCAGTGTACATAGGAAAGCCAGTGGTTGCTCATGAAAGACGTCTGAAGCTGTGTAAGAGTGTGGCCCATTCAGGAGTTTGAAATAGGTTAGTCTGGGTGATACAAAGAAAATGAAGAAAGTCACATAATAAAAGCCAAGAAAAGTAATCAAAAGCCAGATTATAGAAAATTTCATGAGAGACATTAAGAAGATATGACTCATTTACTAATGGCAAAATAATCATGATAATAAAACCCTTAAAGAGTGTTGTAGGGATGAAGCATCTCAGATTGTTCATCAGCCTGAGTTTCTGAGGAGTGAAGCTGGGCTGGAGAATCACATCCCACCTGTGACTTGTGATACTCATATTGGATTGGGCTGTGAGTGAAATACAAACACTATTTCTGTTCAGCCACTAAAACATCAGGGTAATTACTAGAATAACAAGCAGTTTGCTAGCCACACATAATTAATAAAGAGTATTTCCATGGATTAACCTAGAAACCATCATTCTCAGCAAACTGACACAAAAGCAGAAAACCAAACACCACCTGTTTTCACTCATAGGCGGGTGATGAACAATGAGAACACATGGGCACAGGGAAGGGAACAACACTCACTGGGTTAGGTGGTGGGGTATAGGGAAGAGGAGGGGAGGGAGGGCGGGGTTGGGGGGAGGATGAGGAGGGATAACACCAGGAGAAATGCCTGATGTAGGCGATGGAGTAGGGGAGGGGGCGGAGGGGATGGAGACAGTAAACTACCACAGCACGTATGTACCTATGTAACAATCCTGCAGGATGCAGGATGTACACAGGTACCCCAGAGCCCAAAGTACAATAAACAAACAAACAAACATAAAACAAACAAAAAGAGTGTTTCCATTGTTAAAGTGCAAGTCATTCATTCAGTTTTCAAAGAATAATTTTTTAAATACAAAATCTATGTGGTAAGCCTTACTGCGATTGTAATAAGTCAGATAGTGTCTTAATTCTAGATATATAAACAGATTTGACATGATTTGACAGTGATGGGTAGAGGAAATGTTAAAAAGGAAAAGAAAGCTGAACTGTAAAATTATTTAAAAAATTGATATCTGGAACTACAGTTTGGGAGTTTTCTTTCCTTTTGGATCACCTTCCCTTGTGTTCAATACCCAGTTTTAGTCATGAATACAATCACTTTGATGGTTAACTAGTGAAAAGAGTGAAAGTTTGCTTTCAAAAGGATCAAACATATTATATATAAAATATATATGATGTATATATGATATATATAGTGAAGAAATATTTCAACTCTGCCTACCAAAGAACAAAAATTAAGTGTGTTATAAAGTTTTATACTTATATATACAAAAATGGCTGTTTTTAAATTAAAGTTTCCTGCACTGCTCAGAAGTAATAGTTACAATGTTGATTTATTTTAGTAGAATTGCAGTACCTGAAACCATAATTTGAAAATTAAAATTCTTACTTTTCTTTGGGTTTATTAATACTGGTTTTGTTAGTTCTATCACCTAATAAATATAGTTACAAAAAGACAACCTGATACAGGACTAAACTCTGTTATTTCAATGCCTTTAATTACATGAAACGGTAAAGGGTTTCTCTCAATAGTTTGTTTTATTTTTTGAAGGTGCTCATGCTATAAATTGTGATGTTGGTTGAATGAAGAGTTTTCCTTTTTAGTGTTTACTTAGAAGCAGTGTAAATAGAGAAGTCCACTGAGGTTCACAGACTGGGGAGTAGAGTTGGAGTTTATGCCATTATCTGCAGAAACCAACCATACAGGCAAAAGCAATCAGCACAGATTAGCCTAGGGAGTTGAGTTTCTGTTAAAATACTACACTATATTTCACCTCCATTTATAATTGCTGTACAGATTATTATTTATTGAGCATGATTACAAATTCTTAAGGATTGTATTGTAATTTATTTGAAATAATGCTATGCTATTGGGTGTGCAGTATATTCAAATTCTTGAAATTGCTATTCTGACTTAACAGGGTAACAGGATGTTATTCAAGACTCATTTCTTCTGGTTCCAACATCAATATAGTTATTTCTTTTTGTTAACATATTACCCTTATTTATAGTCAACAAGATAAATAGTTTTTAATTAAGTAAACTCTATGAATTATTATCTCTGAATAATTTTAGGTCTGTTGTAAAAATAACCAAGCAAAGTGATTAACTGGTTATAACACGTAAAAAGCCATGAACTATTTTGGACTATTAAGTCTTGAAGGCATTTTCATCTGAGTCACATTTCTATGATTATTGCAGAATGGGAATCAACAGTATATAAAACTTCTAGGTCATTATAAGAATAATGTCCTGATTTTTTATATTATAAAATACATTTTGTATAAAGTATTATATATTATTACTATCAGAAACATATCCAGTGTTACATAACAAAAAATTTGTTTAAAAAGTAAGGGAAGTACAGAATAATCAGTAGAATTGAATTGAATACCTGTGGTATAACTTACATTAAACTAGGAACTATGTAGTATACAATTTAGGTACTATGCATTGTACTTTATAGTTGGGAAAACCAAAGTAATGTATGAAAAGTAACTAGATTAAGAAGACAAAATAATAAATCACACAGTAATTGAATACAGTGAAAGTTTATAGAAAGGTAAAAGTACAATTTTTATTATTCAGAATATTTTATTAAGAAGTTTTAACTTAATTTGGGGTAACAACACAGCATAAATACTGTTTGGATAATTTTAAAAAATGGCCCATGCTCACTTGTAGGAGATAAAGAACATGTGCATGTAAGTTGAATGTAGCTTTGTCTGTTAATGGAATCAAAAGGTGGAAGAAACATACTATTTTTCAGTGAGAAAAGAAAGTAGACCAATGCAGGCAAGCTTAAAGAAGGCTTTAAAAGCTATGGAATAAATATATATAAATCCATATGTATATATATATGTGCATGTATCTCTTTCTCTCCTTCTTACTCAGTTCATAAGATGCTGAACTCCTCCTGGATTAATGGTGGAAAATCCTTTGTGAATGTTGACTTTAATGTATTTTACCTCCAAAGACATATCCCTCTCCATCATAAACTTGTTTTTCTTAATCACTTAAATAATGTATGCAGGAATGAATGATTTTTCTTTGGGCTTAAATTAACTGGTTGATTGATGCATGGAAAGAAATCTACCATTATTTAAATATTGTATTTTAGATATGAGAATGGGCGTATCACGTTTTATAATTCTTCACTGCAATGCTTAGAGTTAGACATTTTTATCATTTAACCTTAGCAATTAGGAACATTTTTAGAAATAAGTAATCAAGCAAATGCAGTCATCTTTAATGTCGAAGTATATGGTTTATTTTTGTTTTATTTTTTATAATCAAGCTGCCATGTAAAGTTGTCAGTTGTTGGATCTACTGTGCATATTCAACGTTGCTTTTACCCTCTTCCAAAATAACATGCCCCTCCCTCACTCTCTTATTTCCTATAGCTCAAATGGGCATATCGGTACTAGGTGTCTTTGTGCCTTAATGATGGAATCAAAGATATGCATGGGATCTAGGCTGAATCAAATAGTTTCTCTTACTATAGATATTTGGACCAAGATATGCAGAGACCAATTGAGCTGATTTTGATACTTGGAGCTATAAGTGATGAAAAGGTGAGGCCAGAATCACTAGAAAACCCATGGCATGTTGCAAATGAAAGTTATGTGGAGGCATAAAATGTAAGCCATATAGCGAAAGCAATTCCCCGGGGAGGAAAATTAAACCAATGTGGATTAAGAAACAGAGGCATGCAAGAGTCTTTGTCTTTTTATGATTGAAATATCTTTATTAGATTCTCTTGCTTGAATAGGTACAATACTCTAGGTTCAAAAATTCCATTTTCATGGCAAGTTGTGAATTTTACATTATTTCACAGAATCTTGTGGTGCAAATGAAAAGCTGCATCCTAGGCTGGTTTTTATCTCTTTGTATACAACCTGATTTTTCTTAGTGGAAGCTTAAAACTTTTCTTGTTGTTTTTACTTGTTTTCTGTTGTGGCTGAGGGTAAATACCTCAACAAGAAACGTTGATTAAGGTAAGCAACATGACACATTTCTTTAGTTCTGTTTAACAAAACTGTGATCTAATAATTTTCAGCGTCAATAGAAAGATAACTTATACATAAGTAAAAAATTGACTACCTGTCAAAAGTTAATATCTTCATGAAAGGTTATTAATAGTAAAATAACTAAATCAAAGTTTTACTTGCTGAGTTTTTTTCTGTGTATCGGAGAGGATATTATTTATAATGAGGGAAGAGTGAGTAATAATTGCTGCTTGTTTGTTATTTTCATCTCTTATTCCTTCCTGTCTCCATTGTTAAGTACAATTATTGGCATAAAAGAGGTTTTTAATACCCATTTTTAGACTGCATTCTAGCCTGGGCAATAGAGCAAGAATCTTGTTCTCTCTCCCTCTTTCTCTTTCTCTCTCTCTTACATTCTTTTTTTTCTTTCTTTCACTCTCACTTTCTTTCCTCTCTTTTTCTTTCTTTCAAAAAAAAAAAAAAAACTCCATCTCAAATAAAAAAAAAAGTGTTAGGTATCAAGAAAAATCAGGAGGTTTGATAAAGAGGGGTTTTGTCTCACGAGCTGAAACGTCTGCATTCCAATTGATCCTATCAAACTAAATCTAGGCTCTGGGGATTCCCAAAAGACCATAGGGTGTTTAAGAGCATCACTCTAATTTGGAGCCCCTCACCCTGCAGAAAAGTTTCTCCTGACCTCACCAAACATTTTTGGACATTAGAAACGAGCGTCACAAACACAATTGTTTCCTTGAATAACAACAATGTCCAGGCGTGGTGGCTCACACCTGTAATCCCAGCACTGTGGGAGGCCAAGGCGGGGGGATCACCTGAGGTCAGGAGTTCGAAACCAGCCTGGTCAACATGGTGAAACTCCATCTCTACTAAAAATACAAAAATTAGCCGGGCGTGGTGATGGATGCCTGTAATCCCAGCTACTCAGGAGTCTGAGGCAGAATCGCTTGAATCAGGGGTGGAGATTGCAGTGAGCCAAGATTGCACTACTGCACTTTAGCCTGGGTAACAAAGTGAGAATCCGTCTCAAAAACGACAAAACACAAACACACACACACACAACAACCAAACGTCCTCATCTCTCATGTATATTTTGTACTACCTTATCCTTGTCTTTGATCCCATTCCACTTCCTCTCACTATAAAAGGGATGAGAGGCCTATATTTTAGGAGATAGTCAATTAAAATTCATTTTATTTTGAAAAATAGATAACTCTCAAAACAGTCTAAATAACCTAGAGTTGTTTTAAAAATAACATCTGAGACTCATTGGCTTAGGGGAAAATGGGGATACACTTTGACCTATTTTTCTATAACAGTCCTAGAGCAGTCAGCCAAGATGTGCCCAGATGCTGCCCAGAACGGAGGACCCGAGCAGAGATAGACTTAACAGGAACCCATTGACGTTTAAGTGTCAGGCCCCTCACTTTCATGAACCTCTTTCAAGATGCTGTACCTAAGTTAGCATTTGCAATTTTTTACTCTTTCTCTTAACAAGGGTCTCCCCAGATTGTACAAGTTTCAGCCTCACAAAATTTGATCTGCCCTGGGTCTGAACAAGATCCCACAGAGAAATGTCTCGCCCACCACACTGCAGTGATGGATTCAACCTCCATGCATGTGTGTTACCCCCAGCTCCAAAGTCCAGTGACATCCTCATGCAGGAAGGGGCTTTTCTATAACCCTTGCCATGTGTGCAAGACTCCTGAGACTGGAACTGAACCTCCCATGAGTCTGCAGAGCATAATGGTAGGTGTGGTGTCAGACGAACTTAGCTTCTGATCTTGGACTTGCCACTTACTAGCTATGTGACTTCGGGAAACTTACTTACCCTCTTGTAGCATGTGTCTTAGGCAGGGCTCCCCAGAAACAGAGCCTAAGAGCACTACTAATGGAGGGAGAGCTTTAAGGAGAATCCTATAAGAGATAGAGGGAAGCAGGATGGAACTGGGGAAGAAGCTGGGCCAGAATACAGTTGCTTCGGGGGAACTCTAGTCTCAGCCTGATCCCATGAACTCACGAAGTCATGAATTGCATCACAGAAGCTGTTGCACCCAGAGGTGGTGGCAGGGGGTGTCTGTTAAATCACCACATCAGTTGGTAATTGGTCGTAGCCTGTTCCCTTCCTCCTTCCACCCTGTTGCTCCTATTCCAGCTCCTATTCCTTGACAAGGAAGCTCTGCTCAGCCCATCACAATCCAATGGAGAGGAGATTAAGCATGAACCATTAGCAGTCACCCCTGCAGCATCTGAGGGATGAGTGGGAAAACGGTCTCTGGCTTATGATGATTCAGCTTATGATTTTTCTGCTTTATAATGGTGTGAAAGCAATATCCATTTAGTAGAAAGCATATGTCAAGTACCCATACAACCATTCCATTTTTCACTTTCAGTATTGAATAAATTACATTTCTTGTACCGTATTCAATAAGTTATGTTTATTTATTGTGTGGCACCCAACTCTTTATTATATAATAAGCTTTGTGTTAGGTGAAGTGCAGACTAATATAAGTGTCCTGAGAATGTAGGCTAGCCTAAGCTATGATTTCAGTGGGTTAAGTGTATTAAATACATTTTCGACTTAAGAGAGTTTCAACTTGTATGGGTTTGTCAGGACATAACTCCGTTGTATGTGGAGGAGCGTCTGTGCCTCTATACAGAATCTGGGCAGAGGAACAGTATTTGTTACACTCAGTTGCCTCCTCTTCAAAATGATAACAAATACAGCTATCTTATAAGGTCATTGTGAGTATTAAATGGGATAATTAAGGCACACAGGGCAGATGGTAAGTATCTACATATTGTAGTTCCTTTCTCTTTCATATTTAGTGTTCTTGTCTTAATTGCTTCTAGTCCGAGACTGCATAATTTAACATGATTTCATTTCTTTACTAGGATGAATTGGCCCACCATCAAACCATTCCGGTACAAATTGGAAAAGAGATAGAAAAAACAACACGCAAAAAAGTGTATGATTTAATGTTTTTACTTTGAGTCCCTCCCAGCCCAAGTTATATGTGCACACTAAAATGAGAGTATTAACCACTGGACATGTTAAATTACTATTCTAATTTTAGAAATATCTGCTTTTGGCCCTGTCTATGTTTATATCAAGTTTTTAAAAAGAAAGTAATGCAGCAAATTACTATCATTCATAATATTTATGGCTTAATTATGAGTCAAGATTCTGTTGCCAATTTATAAATCATATTTTTATGGAGAAGTTCATTTGACTTTAACAGGGCTGTGCATGGTATAAATTATGTGAACTGGTTAGAATTTCATGGTCTAGAAGTGTATCAGCCAGGCAGCAGCTCCAAGCCCAAATAATAGTAACTCCCCACTTTGCCTCCCATTCATGTATATAACACCCCTCAGATATTCAGAGTAGACTTGGAGGCAGAGTTCATTGAGGAAATTCTCGGTGTTTAGAGGAACCAAAAAAGATAAAGATTTTAACTGAAGATAAAAAATTCTGGAAAAATAATATGATTACTCTGGTGGCTAATCTTAAGAGAAACGGGAAAAATTGGGCAGGCACTAGTAACTGTGCGAAAAACCAGGCTCACCAACACCAAAGTTGAGAAACTCAGGTCAGTTCCAGGAGGCGGGTCAGGATGAGGGTTGAATCATAGGAGATGGTAGCAAATTGGGATCTGCAGAGAGGGAGGCTGGACAAAATGCCTGCCTTCTGTGGCACTCAGTGGAGATAGCTTCCAAGTCCCACTCATCTGTGGTCTTTACCCACTGCTGAGGTCACTGAATTTTTGACGATCTCTTCTGCTGCCTGGTTAGAGAGCAACAATAGGTAAAGCCAGAATGGCCTCAAAATAAGGCAATCGTGTGTGTGTGTGTGTGTGTGTGTGTGTGTGTGTGTGTGTGTATCCCCTACAGAGAAATGGAAAAGAAAAAAGTTGTCTTGGAACATGAAGTCAAAAAGCTAAATGACTCCCTAAAGAAAGTTGAAAACAAGGTTAGTGCTATAGTGGAGGAGAAGGAAGATGTAATAAAGGAAGTTGAAGGCAAACGAGCCTTACTTGAAATCAAAGAACGAGAACATAACCAGTTGGTCAAGCTACTGGAATTAGCCAGAGAGAATGAAGCAACTTTGTTAACTGAAAGGTTAGTTATATTTATGTTTGTTCTGTCAACTAAATTTTTCTTCAATTTATATTTGAGAATTCAAAACATAATCTCACTTTGGTATTGAGTCAATAAATATTCTTAAATAATTTTAAATCAGCTTTTGTCATTAATAAATATATTATCAAATAAAGCACTTTGAAGTATTTTTCCATACTTTACTCATAAATTTTCTCAATTTTCTGTTACTAAATTTTCAGAACAAAATCTGTTGTTTGTTGTAAGTTTCTGAATGTGTCTTTGGAAAATAATACCACTGGAGTATGTTATGTTTAGTTCAGGGATTTTACCAACAAATGAATGATATTTCTGAGGCCATCTTGACTTTTTTCTAATAGAAGCAATGTCGTGGTGTAACTCCCTATGAGAGTTTTATGTCTTGCTTTTAAGTAAAATTTCAGGGGAACTGGAGGCTTCTATGTCTGCCAATCTGTTATTATTTTGCAGAAGGGATGGTTATAAGACTGCAGTTCTAAGTGATACCAACTCACAAACCTAGTTGCCTTGGGCATGATTTACAATTTATGATTCCAACATGAGAATAGTTGTGTATGCATATATTGAGCATGCTGTCTTTCATTAAACTTTTATTTTAAGTTCAAGGTTACACACACAGGTTTGCTATATAGGTAAACTTGTGTGATAAGGGGTTGTTGTACAGATTATTTTGTCATGCAGGTATTAAGCCTAGTACCTCTTAGTTATTTTTCCTGGTCCTCTCCCTCCTCCCACCCTCCACCCTCCAGTAGGTCCCAGTGTGTGTTGTTCCCCTCTATGTGTCCATGTATCCTCATCATTTTGCTCCCACTTGTAAGTGAGAACATGTGGTATTTGGTTTTCTGTCCCTGCATTGGTTTGCTAAGGATAATGACCTCCAGCTTCATTCATGTTCCTGTAAAGGATATGATCTCATTCTTTTTTATGGCTGCATAATAGTCCATGGTGTATGTACCACATTTTCTTTATCCGGTCTACCATTGACAGACATTTGGGTTGATTCTGTATCTTTGCTATGTGATGAGCAAAATGTGCATGTATCTTTATGATAGAACAGTTTATATTCCCGTGAGTATATACCCAGGAATAGGATTGCTGGGTCGAATGGTAGTTCTGTTTTTAGGTCTTTGTCAGAAGAGATTGGGAGCCAATATTCAGCATGCTGTCTTGATAAGTTTTGAAAAACATGTTGGACAGCTGAAGACAAATTCACTTTCATTTTCTTCCTATACCTGGAACAGAGGGATCTTGGATCTCAATTTACGCAACAGTCTCATCGACAAGCAGAACTACCATGATGAACTTTCTCGTAAGCAAAGAGAGAAAGAACGAGATTTTCGAAATTTAAAAAAGATGGAACTGCTCTTGAAAGTGTCCTGGGATGCACTCACTCAAACTCAAGCATTACATCAAAGGCTTCTATTAGAGGTGAGTGCTGTAAACTACCATCTCACTTTTAAGCCCAGTGCTAACTTTTGAAGTAAAAATATTTTAGGAAGTTGTTTTTGCTGCCAAAAGAGAAGAAGAAAATAAAAATAACAGAGAAAAGGTAATTTTCAAATGCATCAAGCCCATTATGAAATCTATAGTCCTGTAATGTTTTTTAGTCTCATTTTGCTAACCCAAGATAAGAGAAAGGTCTTGTTTGGATGAGTCATCAGTCAGCCTGACCTGGGGAAGTGACTTGGCCATCCAGTTCTAGAAGAGCTAGAGGGTTCACTGCAAGATGGGGCCAAGTGGATCATTATCTTCACCAGTTGAAAGAGTCAGATCCAGGATGGTGTGTGTCATGGCAGACTATAACAGCGAAGGACTAGATTAGATTACATAGATACAGATGATCAGCGGCCCACACTTCCAACTAGCCAAGGGCAATCCAGAACCCAGTGTCAGGCTGCCTGGCTAATTTTATGCAGGGTCAGAGGTGTACTCCAGTCAGAAGATGCTCAAGACAACTGTTACCTGCCTCTGTGTTTCCAAGTGAGGGATCTGGTTGCCCCTGGATCACTTCTCTCTCAGAAGGCACTCCCTGTGCTAAGTGACCAAGCACCACTGAAAGGGCAGAGGATCCTGGAGAAGGCTGCAGCCTTGTGCTAGAGCCTTCCTTGGGTGAAAAGGGGATCAACCTCTGAGATGAAGCAGCTAGGTGTATAGAAACCTTCTCCATTCTCTTCTGGACTGTCATGCTCCAGAACCTTATGGAGGGTCATGACCTCAGAAATTGAAACTGGAGTTTCCGTCTGTGGTAGACACTTCTGATTCTAACCTAGCCCAGTTCTCCTCTCCTCCTGGGCATATAGAAAGTTTATGCTTCCTTGCACCCTTTGCAGTTGAGCAGGGTCATATAACTCATTCTTCCCAGAGGATTGTGGACCAAAGTGACACGTATCACTTCCAGCCTATAACATCTAATTGCCAGTGTGAGCCCCTCTAGCTGTTTTCCCTCTCCTGTGGTAATTGTGGCAGGAATGATGCCATGGAGGTGCTGTAAAATGGGAGCAGCCAGGAATGCTGAGCCAACAGTAGTCACAGAGTCCTCTTGATAGCCTACAGGCTTTGTAGGAAACAGCTTTGGTAGTTCAAAGCCATAATATTTGGGAGTGTTTATTTCTGTAGCATAACTTAGCCTGTCCTGACTGAAAGACCAACCTCAAGCAACAAGTGAAAAAATGGGTTACGGTTATAAGTGTTACAAATAACTAGGACTTGGACTTCATCTTGCTATCAGATGGCACTTACAATCTTTTCAAGAAGTTTTCTGTCCAGACACAGTGGCTGCTGCCTGTAATCCCAACACTTTGGGAGGCCGAGGCAGGCAGATCACCTGAGGTGAGGAGTTCAAGATCAGCCTGGCCAACATGGTGAAAACCTGTCTCTACTAAAAATACAAAAATTAGCCAGGTGTGATACATGCCTGTGATCCCAGCTACTCGGGAGGCTGAGGCAGGAGACTTTCTTGAATCCAGGAGGTAGAGGTTGAAGTGAGCCAAGATCGTGCCACTGCTCTCTAGCCTGGGCAACAGATCCAGACTCCATCTCAAACGAAAAAAATTTTTCTATCTCAGTGAGGCAAAATGTACTTTTATAGTCTTTTGCAAAACAAATAAAACACTTATATTCTATATATGTGTTTTCATAAATAATTATTTTATATAACTGTTATACATAGTATATTTATAATATGTATATAGCTCTTATTTAATTATTATTGCAGTTCCAGCAGGTAGATTTACTGTATCGCTCAGAAATCTCTTTAACTCTACTAGTGCTTTTTGCCTTAAAAGGTTATTTTGTCTCTTAGTATAATAATATCAATTACATTATCTTTTGGCAGGTTAGATTCTGCCTGGTATTATTTACTTTCATTCTTTTTTTTTTCTTTTTGGAAACAGTCTTGCTTTGCTGCCCAGTCTGGAGTGCATGTGCCATCTTGGCTCACTGCAGCCTCCGCTTCCACCTCCTGGGTTTAAGCAATTGTCGTACCTCAGCCTCCCAAGAAGCTGGGATTACAGGCATGTGCCACCATACCCAGCTAATTTTTTTATTTTTAGTACAGACGGGCTTTCACTATGTTGGCCAGGCTGGCCTCAGACTCCTGACCTCTAGTGATCCATCTGCCTCCGCCTCCTCAAAGTGCTGGGAATACAGGCATGAGCCACCATGCCTGGCCCTATTTACTTTCACTCTTTCTGTGTCCTTATTTTGGTGTGTCTCATATACAGAGCATATGCTTCTCAAAATCTAGTCTGATAAGTTCCGCCTTTTAATTCTTGTATTTAGTCTAAAAATTAATATTTAACGTAATTGTGGATATATTTGACCTTATTCTATGATATTACTTTTGCTTTCTCTGTGTCCTCTCTGCTTCACATTCCATTTTCTCTCCCACATTTCCTTCCTTGCGATTAATCAACGTTTCATATTGTTCAGTTATCCTTGTTTTAGATCAGCATCTGTTAGTTTTACATTATGTTTCTATTCTTTGGGTAGTTATCCTGAAGATTACAACAGTCATCTTTGACTTACTAGAGTCCATTATTAGTATTTGCACTACTTCCAAGACAGTGCTAATACCTTTGATGATTTTAACTCTACTTGCCTTTGCATCTCTTATGCCTTCAAACATATTTTTAATCCAACTTTGCAAGTTATTCTTGTTGGAAGCATTGGTTTACTACAAGCCACTCCATCTCAGCCCAAAGCATAGCGCATTAGGATGTTAAATTGGAACTTTGGCCAAACACAAACCCTGTGGCCATCCCACCTCTGTCACAGTAGGATTTATAGTAGACAGCAGGTATAATGTCCATTCAAGTATTGATGGAAACCTGAATGTGATGAGTAGGAGACTCTTTATATATATACATGTTTTTTACTGCGTTTTAGGTTCTGGGGTACATGTGAAGAACATGCAAGATTGTTCCATAGTACATACATGGCAGTATGGTTTGCTGCTTTCCTCCCCATCACCTGTATCTGGCATTTCTCCCCATGTTATCCCTCCCCAACTCTCCACCCCCCGCTGTCCCTCCTCTAATTCCCCCACCACAGACCCCAGTGTGTGATGCTCCCCTCCCTGTATCCATGTGTTCTCATTGTTCGACACCCGCCTGTGAGGAGAACATGCAGTGTTTGATTTTCTGTTCTTGGGTCAGTTTGCTGAGAATGATGGTTTCCAGGTTCATCCATGTCCCTACAAAGGACACGAACTCATCTTTTTTTATGGCTGCATAGTGTTCCATGGTGTATATGTGCCACATTTTCACTGTCCAGTCTATCATTGATGGGCATTTGGGTTGGTTCCAAGTCTTTGCTATTGTAAACAGTGCTGCAATGAACATACGTGTGCGTGTGTCCTTATAATAGAACAATTTAGAATCCTTTGGATATATACCCAGTAATGGGATTGCTGAGTCAAATGGAATTTCTATTTCTAGGTCCTTGAGGAATCACCACCCTGTCTTCCACAATGGTTGAACTAATTTACACTCCCACCAACAGTGTAAAAGTGTTCCTATTTCTCCACATCCTCTCCAG
>CAUYLG010049253.1:0-25301 GCA_963573385.1 Cacajao melanocephalus
AGACTGCATTCTAGCCTGGGCAATAGAACAAGAATCCCGTTCTCTCTCCCTCTTTCTCTTCCTCTTTCTTTCTCTCTTACATTCTTTTTTTTCTTTCTTTCACTCTCACTTTCTTTCCTCTCTTTTTCTTTCTTTCAGAAATAAAAAATAAAAATAAATAAAAAATTAAAAAAAAAAAAGATTCTTTAAAGTTTCAACTCCCTAATCATGTGGTAGATCTTTCTGGTGATCAGCCCAACTAGCCCAAAAGAAGCTATCTAAGGGGCCACCATGAGTAACCTAGTTAGCATAACAAAGACTCTATCACTCAGGAATGTCAAGGATTTTAGAAGTTCCATGCTAGGAACCCATGACAAAGACTAGACAAATTCTTTATTACACCACTGGAAGATTATGAGATAATGAATAAAAATACACTTTTTTCTTGAGAACAAATGGACACAGAATAAAGTGCTAAATTTAAAAACTAAGTATTTTAATTTCAATAGTTTGGAGGGAACAGTTAAGTTTTGGTTACATAGACAAGTTCTTTAGTGGTGATTTCTGAGATTTTGGTACACCTGTCAACTGAGCAGTGTCCACTATAATCAATATATAGTATTTTATCCTTCATCCTCCTCCATCGTTCTCCCCAGGTCCCCTAAGTACATTCTATCATTCTTATGCCTTTGCATCCTCATAGCCTATCTCCCACGTATAAGCAATAACACACAATATTTTGTTTTTCATTCCTGAGTTACTTCACTTACAGTAATGATCTCCAGCTCTATCTAAGTTGCTGCAAAAGCCATGTTTCACTTTTTTTATGGCTGAGTAGTATTTCATGGTGTAGATGTAATACATTTTTTTTTCCACTTGTTCATTGATGGGCACTTAGGTCAGACCTAAGTACTTTTGCAATTGCAAATTGTGCTGCTATAAACATGCATGCACATGTGTCTTTTTCATATAATGACTTATTTTCCTTTGGGTATGATGTGTTTTGGTTCTGTGTCCAACATCAACACATGATGTTGGACCTGTGGGTGCACAGAAGTCAAGAATTGAAGTTTGGGAACCTCTGCCTAGACTTCAGAGGATGTATGGAAATGCATGGGTAACCAGGCAGAAGTTTGCTGCAATAGTGGCGCCCTCGTGAAGAACGTCTGCTAGGCCAATGTGGAAGGGAAATGTGGGATTGGAGCTCACACACAGAGTCCCCACTCTGGCACTGCCAGAATGAATGAAGCTGTGAGAAGAGGGCCACTAACTTCTAGACACTAGAACGGTAGATCCACCAACAGCTTTCACTGTGCACCTTGAAAAGCTGCAGATATGCAAAACTAGCCCATAAAAACAGCCAGGAGGGGTGCTGTACCCTGCAAAGCCATAGGAGCAGAGCTGCCCAAGGCTGTTGAAGCCCACTTCTTGCATCAGCATGCCCTGGATGTGAGACATGGAATCAAATGAGATCATTTTGGAGTTTTAAGATTTAGCTGCCCTGCTGGATTTTGGACTTTCATGGGGCCTGTAGCCCCGTCCTTTTGGCTGGTTTCTCCCATTTAGAATGGGTACATTTACCCAATGCCTGTACTCCCATTGTATTCAGGAAGTTGACTAACTTGCTTTTTATTTCACAGGCTCATAGGTGGCAGGAACTTGCCTTGTCTAAGATAAGACTTTGGACTTGAACTTTTGGGTTATGCTGGAATGAGATTAGACTTTGGGGGACTGTTGAAAGGGCATGATTGTGTTTTGAAACATGAGGACATGAGATTTGGGAGGAGTCAAGGGTAGAATAATATGGTTTGGTGCTGTGTACCCTCCCAAATCTCACCTTAAATTGTAGTTCCCATAATCCCCACATGTCATAGAAGGGACCCGGTTGGAGGTAATTTAATCATGGGAGTGGTTACTTTCATGCACTTCTTGTGATAGTCAGCAAGTTCTCATGAAATCTGATGGTTTTATAAGGGGCTTTTCCACCTTTTGCTCGGCACTTCACCCCCTTTTGCTCAGCACTTCTCCCCCTTTTGCTCAGCACTTCTTCCTGCCAGCATGTGAAGAAATATGTGTTTGCTTCCCCTTCCACCATGATTGTAAGTTTCCTGAAGCCTTCCCAGCCTTGTGGAACTGTGAATCAATTAAACCTCTTTCCTTTATAAATTACCCAGTCTTGGGCACTTCTTTATAGTAGTATGAAAATGGACTAACTGGCTCAGATGGTAGGTCTCCTTTTAGTTCTTTAAGGGATATTCATACTGTTTTTTGTAGTGGTTGTACTAGTTTACATTCCCATCAGCAGCATAAAGTATTCCCTTTTCACAACATCCACACCAACATCTAATATTTTTTGATTTTTAAATTATGGCCATTCTTGCTGGAGTAAAGTGGAGTCTCATTGTGATTTTCATTTGCATTTCCCTGGTAATTAGTCATGTTGAGGGTTTTTTCATGTTTGTTGGCAGTTTGTATATCTTTATATCAAGAGATTTGTTTGTATATCAAGAGAATTGTCTATTTATGTCCTTTGTCCACTTTTTAATGGATTTTTTTTATATAAAGGAAAGAGGTTCAATTGATTCACAGTTGATCGTAAGCTTCTAGATCATGGATCTTCATGCTACTTACTGTTTGTGTTCAATACTTGGTCTCCCGTCTGACATATGGCAAGTAGCTAATGTCAGATATCCAAATAACA
The DNA here is from genome assembly GCA_963573385.1 of Cacajao melanocephalus. Lineage (NCBI taxonomy): Eukaryota > Metazoa > Chordata > Mammalia > Primates > Pitheciidae > Cacajao > Cacajao melanocephalus. The sequence continues at coordinate 2,681 of CAUYLG010049253.1, forward strand.
CATGAAGAAGGCCCTCAATAGAAATGGAATGCTGGGACCCACAGTACAATTCATTTCTCTTCTATTCTCCTGGGGATCACAACAAGCTTTCTCTGAGTCTTTTTCCATAGTTGTTTGCATTACTGGAATAATATGTCATTGTAAGGATATTATAAGAAGTCACTGTGTGTGAATGATATAGACAAATGTTCATGTTACCATATTTAGCCAAGAAAGAACTAGGTAACAAAATTAAGTTTAAATCGAATCCCACCACTTATCCTTAGATAAATATTCACATATAGAAAAAAATATTGGGACAGTATATCAACATATTAATAGTTTTAAGCTTTATAATTATGGCATTACTGTTTCTGGTTCATTCTCTTCTTTATTCTCTTCAACATATTTATAGTGCTTATGCATTCATTTAATCATAATAAAATTATTTTAAGAAAACGCTATAGGCTTGTATATAAATTGTCTTGTGATTATTTTCACTTTATTTCCTGTGTGTCTGCATGATAATATTATCTCTCAAGTGGAATTAAACTCCTGCACAATAGGCACAATGCCTCCCACTGACTCCAAACATGGGAACAGGCTGATGATTCAAACAAGATATCTAGGAGCAGAATGCCTTTAGAATGGTTCCAAGTCAAACAAAAGGGTGGAGCAAGATGTTGGAGTAGTACTATCCAGTGATTGTTCTCTCATGGAAACATCAATGTGAACAATTGTCCATGTACAAATTCACTTTCACAAGAGCTAAGGAAACTAGGTGAGAGATCAGAGTACCTTGTTTTAGAATAATATTTTTAAAAGACACATTGAAGAGAGTAGAAAGGATTTATTGCCCTCGTCACCACTTCCTCCACCTCATGCAGTGCAGTATGGAAAGAGACACCATAAGCTTGGAGAAAAGAGAGGGAAGTAAGTATAAGACTTTACCTTGGAATTCAGTAATGATTCACCAAATTAAGGCCTACCACTGGGATAAATGCCATGACCCCTGACTCCAGGCAATCAAGGAAAGGGAAATCAAAGCCACAATGAGGTATCACCTTACTCCAGTGTGAATCACTGTTATAAAAAATGATAAAAGATAACAAGTGTTAGTGAGTACGTGGAGAAAAGGGAATCCTTATTCTCTGTTGGTAGGAATACAAATTAGTACAGAATTATGGAAAACAGTATGGAATTTCCTGAAAAAATTAAAAATAGAACTAGCATATGATCCAGCAACCTCACTACTGAGTTATAGCCAAAGGAAATAAAATCATTATGTTGAAGAGATATCTGCATTCCATGTTTATAGGTGCACTATTTACAATAGCAAAGATAGGATACCAACCTAATTGTCCACCAGTGGATGAATGCATAAAGTAGGTGTGTTGTATATGTATACAATGGAATACCATACAGTAAAAAGAATAAAAGGATAAAAAAGAATGAAATTCTTCCATTGGTGACAATGTGGATGAAACTGGAGTACATTATGTTAAATGAAACAAGGCAGGCACAGAAAAATACCTCATTCTCATTATTTCATTCACATGTGGAAGCTAGAAAAGTTGAACTTATAAAAGTAGAGATTAGAATGGTGGTTACCAGAGGCTGAGGTGGTTAGTAGAGAAAATAAGTTGAGAAGATGTTGGTCAAGGAATATATTATTACAGGAGAATAAATACGAGAATGAATTTCAAGACATCTATTGTACAGCAAAAGATTATAGTTAATGATATACTGTATTCTTAAGAAATGTCAAGAGAGTGGATATTATGTTTTTTCATCACAGAAATGATAACCCTGTGAGTTAATGTATTTGTTAATTAACTAAATTTGACCATCCACAATGTATATATACTTCGAAGCATCATGTTGTACCCAATAAAAACATACAATGTTATCTGTCAATTTCATGTACGCAAATAAATTAGTTTTTTTTTTTGTTTTGCTTTGTTTTGTTTTGTTTTGTTCTAAAGAATGGATTCCAGCTCATTTTTAGAACTGAGCTGGGAAGAAAAATTCAGGAATAAATAATGTTTTATTACAGAATATTCCAGAACAAAGCCACTCGTTGATTCAAAATATGTCATAGTAGAGTCCTCAGAAAACTATGGAGAAAAAAAACAGACAAGGTTTTTATTTCATGAAGTTATCCTCTTAACATGGAGAAAAATCTTCTTGGCAATTATGTAACTTAAGAGCATTTTCCCCAATTCTACAATGCCTTGTTGTACATAGATGCTGGCTACAAAACAGCTTATCTTTGAGCTTGAAGACACTTCATTTTCTCACTTGCTGTTTCATTCATTCAATCATTCATTCATCAACTCACTTATTCGTTCAACAAAAATTCAACAATTATTTGGACCACCTACAATATTCATTATAGTTTGCCAGGCATTGAAGGGGATAAGTGGTAGAACAATTGGTCAGGTAACTTTCTAGCGAAAATTATCATGTCATAGACATGATGCTTCTGATACATGTCATGCATTACCTGGATTTCAAAGTTTTCTCAGCCCTCATAGTTATCAATTTAAAATAGTTAAATCATGTTTTTTTTTCTTTTTTGCAGCATGTTAAATATAAACTAACATAATTTCAAACACATGAATTTTGAATGTACTAAATTTTAAAATTTTCCTATATGGGACTCTTTCTCACTGTCAAATAACTGAGAAGTAAGAAAACAAGGTTTCACTCTGCATGCTAACCTTTAAGTCAAAGTTCTCTGGCCCATGGGCACTGGCATTGGTGGCCACAGCTGTCCTTCTATCCAGGTCACGCCCCTGCCATTGCCATTTACCAAGTCTTGACAATAGAAACTTTGCCATGTGGAGCCAATGAAGGAACGTAGAAAAATTAAACAAACCTTAAGAGGCCCAAAGGTAAAATATAGGTATTATTGTGTGAAGAAGCAGGTTTTGTAAATATGTTGTTTAGAAAATATATTTTCTTGGTGAGCTCTGGAAGCTTTCTCTCTCTTTGTAATACTAAAAAAGGAAAGAACTCTGGCAGAAAGTCTTATGTATCATTTTTTTTTCCTGCCAAGGAGAATTCCAAGATAGGCATTTTCTACTAAATGTCCTTGTTTGCAATAATTACTGCCTTGGCATTGCGATATAATGCTGCCATTTCCTTTAATCTGAGTTGTATATGTTTCAATATCTGACCATTCAAGCCACCGTAACAAGAGACACAAAAAGAAATTACTTTGGCTGGCATCCTGAGATGTTGGGATAGGTGCTGTCAGTTACAGCCACAGGTTAGGAGAAATCTCTTTAAAAAGCAGGGAATCTGTCTGAGAAGCCTTATCTGTTTTATTGCAACGTGATGGAATATGATCACCATCATGTATTGTATTTTCATCCCTTGATTGATTTGGTCTTTAGTCTTGAGTTGTAATGACAAATACAAACACTCAATAACTTATCAATAATAGAAATAGGAATTTAACGTCTGCCATCTTATTAAAAGCTTAAAATGCAACTTCAAACGAGAAAAGGAAATGCTGCTGAAATGGAAATTTCCCGTGTTGTTTGTGGGCCCATCAGTCGCAGCTTTATGTCTCCATTAAAAAATAGCCCTGTCTCCATACAAGGTGAGTAGCTAGCACATGACCGTGGCCCAGGGAGTAAGGCCACTGAGCTTGTGCTTCATTCCCACAAACGGCCTCAGGGGTTTCCCTTTCTTCGAAAATATAATTCGTCTAGGAATTGATTAGCTGCTTCAATAGGAGAATTACATCACTAATGTGCTATATACCTAAACTCTTTAATTATTTTCATTAATAAGTCAAATAATGGGTCAGTTTAGTAAACAGATTACTTGGGCCTGATATCTAATAAGCCTTTATTTAAATTTTGCCCCATCAGAGAGGATAGTTCTTTCATTTCTAAATATGTATGAAGGGCTTAGTTTATGCCAGGCAACATTCTAGACCTTGGAGTTTTGTTGGTAAATGACATAGACAGATTTCCTTCCCTCATATATGTAAATTGGGGGAAAGCCACAATAAGTAAATTAACACATTAAATAGGCAAGAAAGAAAGAGACAGACAGAGAGAGAGAGAGAGGATTAAGAACTCCAAAAGCAACAAAGGATAGTATTTATGTATGTAAACCACAGCATTTACATGTATCACAACTGTAGTTCAGAGGAACATACAAATTCGAGCCACTTGATTTTACAGGTCAGAGTCTTTTGCTAACACAGCAGGTCTGAGTTATTTCACTGATGGTGTATGGCCTTGTTGGTGTTTGCATTTTTCCTAAAAGAATGTAACATGGAAACAAGACCTCACTCCCTAGCCCCACAATAGAAGGAGTACTGAGTTCCAATTATACTTGCTCCCTCTTGAAGAGTCATAACTGATATTATCTGAAAGACTCTGGAAAGGCTGGTAATTCCTGTTTCATTTATTATTTTAATATGGAAACTTTTTTCCTGTCCCACTTATTAACCTTCCACCTTACTTGTGTTCTAACAGTTATCACATGGGTAGGAAGACTAATGGAAGGGGCATCATTAAACAGAAAGCTTTATGCACCTGGGCACTCAACCCTATTGGAGAGTAGCCAAAAGACAGTTCAAGAGCAGCACATACTCTCTAGGAATTTATAATCTCAGTATGTGACAGCTCAGTTTATGAGCAGCCAATCTGTGTCAGTCCTGGGGATAGAGAGAGATGAGTGAGACGTAGTTGTTTTTTGTTTTTAACTTTTATTTTCGATTCAGGGATACATGTGCAAGTTTGTTTATATAGGTTTTATTTGTTAAATTATGTGTTATAGGAGTTTTGTGTACAGATTATTTCATCATCCAGGTAATAAGCATAGTAACCAATAGGTAGTTTTTGATCCTCACCCTCTTCCTATCCTCCATCATCAAATAGGCCCTGGTGTCTGTTGTTTTCTTCTTTGTGTTCATATGTACTCAATGTACGTACACATGGTATTTAGTTTTCTGTTCCTGTATTAGTTTGCTTAGGATAATGGCCTCCAGCTCCATCCATGTTCCTGCAAAGGACATGATCTCATTGTTTTCATGGCTGCATAGTATTCCATGGTGTATATGTACCACATTTTCTTTATCCAGTCTGCCATTGATAGACATTTAGGTTGATTCCATGACTTTGCTATTGTGAATAGTACTGTGATGAACATATGTGTGCATGTGTTTTTATGGGACAACAACTTATATTCCTTTGAGTATATACTCAATAATGAGATCGCTGGATTGAATAGTAATTCTGTTTTAAGTTCTTTGAGAAGTTGCCAAAGTGCTTTCCCCAATGGCTGAACTAATTTACATTCCTTCTCGCAGTGTATAAGCATTCTGTTCTCTCCTTAACCTGTCTGGTATTTATTGACTTTTTAATAATAGCCATTTTGACTGGTGTGAGATGATATCTCATTGTGGTCATTTGCATTTCTCTGATGATTAGTGATGTTGAGCATTTTTTCATACAGTTGTTGGCTGCACATATGCCTTCTTTCGAAATGTGTCTATTCATGTTCTTTGCCTACTTTTTAATGGAATTTTTTTTTCTTGTAAATTTAAGTTCCTTATAGATTCTGGATATCAGCCCTTTGTTGGATGCATAGTTTGCAAATATTTTCTCACATTCAATAGGTTGTTGGTTTACTCTGTTAATAGTTGTTTTTGTTCAATGCACAGTTTTTGTTCCCAAGAAAACACAGTATAAATTAAAATCTGTATTTCAGCATTACTTGCTACAATCAAGAGAAATGTCCAGAATAACCAGAGAAGCACAGAGATCATTTGGTTAAGCCTGAAGAAGACATGAGGGGTATCATAGAAGGGACAATAATTGCATATACACCATTTCCTGGATAATAATCCATGATCGCACCAGATCAAAAACTGGGTCATGTAGTTCAAATGTAGTTCAGGAATTCAGAAACTGGAAGAAAGATTATAGGACATTTGGTCAGGTATGGATTTCCAAAGACATAGTGGAACATTAGTAGGACCTTGAAAGAAGCAGGGCTAGTAATTAGCCTTAATTGTCTATAATTAACAATAATAATATCATATTAACTATCATTAACTGTAATGGAAGACCTTCTCTGCATTATATTTGTGCCAGACACTCCACAGCACCTACCTCCCAACAGCCCTCTGAGGTGCCCATCACGGCTACATTCTTCTATAGATGAAAAAAGGAGCTTTGAGTGTTCAGAGAATTTGCTCAAATGCACCTCAAGGTCAGGGGAAGAGCCAGGATTTCACCTGGGCCTGATACAGACATTCATGATCTTCGCTGTGACGCTGGTTATGTTATTTGGACCTGATGCCCAATGACAGGAGAGCAGTGTTTTAGAGTATACTGTGAGTTATATGATAGATAAATAAATACTCCTTATGTACAAAATAGCTTTTGATGTAGCATGCTTAACTATACCTCATTCTCTTTAAATTCCTAACACACAGGATTTGATTTTTAAAAGAGATACAAAATACTCAACAACTCTATATGAATTATAAGTCTGCTTAGGTCTGTGTCACATAATGACCAATAAGCACCATGTTTCTAAATCCTCCTTTCAGCTCCCCATTGTTTGACCTCTGGGTCACATTCCTTGGTGTTGACTGTTCACTCCCCTCTTGAACCATACTCTATGTTGGCTTCTGTGACATGACATCTTCCTTATCTTCCTCCAACATCTCTGTCCACTGCCTCTTTAGGTCATTAAATATCAGAATTTATCCAGATTTAATCATAGGCCTCTCTACTTTTCATTATGTACTCTTTTAATTTTATGTTTTCTGCTTAGGTTGTCTTATTGATACTCATGGGTTCAACTGTTATCTATACATCATGGCTCGTTAATGTAAATCATTAGCCTAGCTTCCAGCACACAGATCTGACTACTTATATGACATCTCCACATGGATGCTTCTAGGTACCTTGATCTCAGCCTATGCAAAATATGGATTTAGTACCTTTCTAATGTCCTCTGTCTCAGGGATTAGGATCCCCATCCATCCAGTTGCATAAGCCTGAAACCTAGAAACCAAATGACTTCCTCCTCCTTTACATCTGCATATTCAATCTGTCGACAAGGTCTTTCACCTTCCAAATCTGTGCGTGTCTCTTTCCACTGCCACAATTATAGTCTAAGTGGTGATCATTTTTATTTGTCTCCACCATGCAGTTAGTCAAACATTTTCAAAATGCAAATTGGCCATGCCTCCTGTCTGCTTTTAGTTTGAAGACTAAAATCTTTAACATGGCCCTCGAGGTTCTTCTTGTGTTGATCCATGGATTAATTGATTGATTCATTCCTTTAAGTAATATGTATTCACTGCAAACACTGTTCAAAGTACCATGGATATAGTGGTAAACAGAACAAACAATATTCCTGGTCTTGTGGAGCCACAGAATATCTATTCTAGTGGGAAAGATCAACAACTCAAACGTATAAAAAATAGAAATTTATTTTGGGGGGTAATAAATATGATGAATAAATATTACACAGCATAAGGAGTTGAGAAGTAACCAGCAGAGTTATTGTAGGAAGGAGGTGGAGGAAGCCTCTCTAAAGAAAAGACTCCCATGAAGAAAACTAAAGGAGGTGAGAACACACTGGGAACCCAAGCTCTCTGCTCTCTTTTATTCTCTGTGCTCTAGACTGGTTGACTTTTTTTATATTCCCCAATGCCTAAGGTTACCCTAGGACATTTACACATGCCTTTGGCTTTCGTCCTTCTCCTCTTCCTTCTTCCCTTCTTCTCCTCCTTTTCCTCTTCCTTTTCCTTTTTCAGTACTTGGAACATTCTTCTCCCTTCCTCTCATTGGACCTGGTTTCCTCCTAATCTTCAATTCCAGGCCAAATTCACTTCCCCTGGGAAAATCCTTCATCACTCTCTAGATCAAATGAATTTTGTCATTATTTATTCCTCCTGATCATGTCCTTGTCTTCAGGTTGTCAACTGAGTTTTATGTTGTATGTGAATGGATTTTACACATTCAGTGGGGTATTTACTATTACTTATATTTTAATTAATACTAAAATTATTAAAATAAAAAGCTTGCTTTTCTTAAGCATTAATCTCAGTTGGTAAAGTATGTTCTTTTATTGATAGTCTAGCTATTTTCTACATAAAATAAGAAATGTTTAAATTATTATTTGATTAATATAATTTGATTAATAGTTAATAATAAATTTGATGGATTAAATTATCCATAACATTTAACATAATTTGCAAATTAATATGTCCTTAGATGCTTCAAATCACAATCACAAATGAAATGAATTTAATTCTCCCAGGGCATAGCGGTAGGCAGACCTACAATTCTAACATGATTTTCTTAGGCACTTAAACACTACTTTCAAAACTAATTAATCTCAACTTTGAGATGTAATGATCAGATTATCAAATAAACAATGCTTGCAAATACAATCAATCAAATTATCTAGACATTTCAAATTGAAATCACAAGTATGTTACCAATTAAACAGTTAAAATCAAAATAACAACTCCAATGGGTCAGATGGACTTAACCATTTCATACACCTTAAATAGATTGTTATCTATCAGTATGCTTCAAGACTTGATACTTTCAGCCTTTGGGGCAGGCAAGTGGGTCTTGAGGTGGCCAGAGTCCATTGGGCTCTTGGCATCCTGCCAAGAACAGCCTCCTATAGGGCTCCAAATCCCTGCGGAGAGTAGCCCCAGTATTCCTTTGAAATATTATTTATTCTACGACACGGTAAATGTTGGTGAGCACTGCCATAAATGACAAACACACACAAATTGTTATGATTGCAAAACTTTCCAAAGCAAAATATGTTAATGTCATGGATGTGGTTTATGTATTTTACCAGCTCAGGGCTTTTTTCCAAATTTCCCAGGGTACAAAGACACTTCCCCATATAAGGAGAGCAGATTTGGCATTTCTGGCCAGCTGAGGTCACCAGTGTAAGACACAGGATACTGATGGATTTGGCTACACATCCAGAATAATTCCACTTGAGCCTCAGATTTAAAAGCTGAGCCTTATTTTATATTCAGGCTGTGCCATCTTTCTCAGTTCTTAAAAAAAACTATCATCTCTCTCAGAGTTGTATTGCCTGATTGTGAATTGGCTCTACTTACCCTACCTAGATGGTAACTAACCACTCTCCTGACACCTTGAAAATTCTTTCACTCCCTTGGTTTCAGTATCTTCTCTCCCATGTGAAAGCTATCATTATTCTACTGTTCTTCATTTACATATAGCTTTAGCACAGTTTTAATTTTACATTTAAGTCCTTGATTATATGATTATTAATCTGTCTTCTTCACTAGACTGTGAATTGCATTAGGGCCAAGACTGTGTCTGCCTTTTGCTTACCATTTTATGCCTACCATGTGGTACAGGATAGCTATGTGATAAATTCACCAGTGAGCAAATGAAGAATGAATCATTTCCCAAGGAAGGTGTGGTATCCACTAAAATAGAAGTCATATAGAAAACATGCAAGTATTACATCAAGGGGTTATATGTCTTTTCAACAAAAATTTGGCCATAACAAACATCTGACTACCCTCTGAAAAATGAGCAAAACACCAAAAACATAATGGTTCAGGGTAGATATGTACAAAGCCAGAATATATTCTAGGTTCCCCACAAGATTGATTTATCAACAAAAGCCTACTACACAATTAGGTACTTAGCAAGGGAGACACTGACATTATCAGTCTTAGCAATCCAGAGAAAAAGGTGCCCAAGGATGCCTGGTCTGGCCTCCAGAAAACTGTGTTTGTGTCATGGAAATAGCTTCCAACTTCAAACATCTCTGCAGACAAAAAGGCATATGGCTTATGAGCCAACAGAATTAGGAATCATGGGACATTCTTTCCTGCTTTCTAGTCCCCCACTGCCTACTGCCAGCACATCGAGCTCTTTCCTTTCTTCCTCTAACTTTCAGCCATCCTTCAGGTCTCAGCTCCAGGATGACTGCCTCCAAGTTTTCCCCAACTCCCCTCCCCTATGCCCTGCTCCCTATGCTGGCAGAGACGCCTCTGTTCTGAGATCCCACACATCATACACTTTCCATATCACATTATATGAGTTTCGCATCATTTTATACTCACTTGTAGCCTGTTTACCTCCTTCAACAGATTGTGATTTACTTCATGGCAAGAGTGATTATGATTTGTTCATTATTCACAGTGCTTCATATGGAGCTAGACTCATAGCAGCCATTCCATTAATAGTTATTGAATGAATAAGTTGTCCTGATCTCCCTGTTTAGATGACCACTTGTTGGTTTTGTTGTTGTTGTTGCTGTTGTTGTTGTTCTGAGTTGGAGTCTTGCTCTGTCACCCAGGCTGGAGTGCAATGGCGGGATCTCCACTCACTGCAACCTCTGCCTCCTGGATTCAAGCAATTCTCCTGCATCAGCCTCTCGAATAGCTGGAGCTACAGGCATGTGCCACCACACCAGGCTAATTTTTGTATTTTTAGTAGAGATAGAGTTTCACCATGCTGGCCAGGCTAGGCTGGTCTTGAATCCTGACCTCAGGTGATCCACCCACCTCTGCCTCCTAAAGTGCTGGTATTACAGGTGTGAGCCACTGCACCCGGCCAGCCACTTGATGATTATCACTGGCCCTTCCCATGAAGTGAGTGTACACAGAGGGAAGGGTGCAGGTCAAAAGAGGAATAGGTGTCATCCCCTTAGGAGTTTGAATTTTCAGTGGTTAAGTTATAAATTGGTGTTTATAACTTATAAACCCTGAGTTATAAACTGGTGTTCATCAGTCTCTGGGCACTTAGTAAACACATGCCCATTCCTGAGACAGAAGTCATGTTTGCCAGGTCCTACCTGATAATAAATGTCAGCCCTATCAGCATCCGCCTTCAAGCAAACACCCTTGCTGTCTGCATCTCTTTCTTGCCCTAAGCTTTGCTTTTGAAACATTAATACGTGGGAGGAAAAATGCTTCAAGACTCAACCTGAAGGCAATTTTATCCTAGAAGAAATGAGCAAGCAGATGATAAACAGCAGCTTACACAAAGACCGCATTCATTGGAGGTGCCCTGATGCTAGATTTTTATTCAATTTAGAAACTGTGTAGCTACTTAGCTCTTGAATCTTAGGATCTGAATTTATTCTACATTGAACCTGTAAAAAGTTCCTAGGATGAAAGCCTATAATGAAAAAACAGCTTTTTTTTTTTTTTAACTGATTTCATCCCAGGAAACTATTTTCACCTTGCCTGCAATATTATTCAGGGCTTTATTTTCCTCTTTTTCCAGAAGCTTTGGGGTGTAGTGAAAATGAAACCTAAAGTAGATGTAAGCAAAATATGGAAGGGGTTCTCACTGCTGTCTTGAGAGGGTGGTGCCCAAGAAAGAGAGTGTTTTCCATTTGGGGATAAGCCCTTGTTTCTTGATCACTTTATTCTGAGCTTAACATTCCTACTGATTAGCGGACAATAAAGAAGAAATAAAAGAAGTTTCAAGCTTTCAGAGTCCATTTGAGAAACTTTTTTCTGTCTTTAAGAATGGACTCTGATTATAGTCACTTCAACTAGTAGGAATAATTACTATGGTTATTTCATGTTTGCAATAACCATGGTTATTGCATGTCAGACCCTATCTAAATCCCTGCTGTGCATTTATCTCATTTGATATTTTCAATGACCCTAGAAGTTCAACACTCATGCGCTTGCCTTCTAAGGCTTCTAGAAGTTATATGATTGCCCAAAGTCATAGAAAATGAATAGGCAGTGCTAAGATTTACATCCATGTCTGTCTGACTCATAAGTCCATCACCTTTACCGCTGTGGTGTTCTGGCTCCACAAAAGCAGGTGACATTAAGTGGTAAACACTGGCAGTTCTAACTCAGGTGCCCACTGCCACCAACATGTCCCACTTGTCTTCTGTGATTCCTGTAGCTCTTTGAGGCCACAGTCTCCACACTTGCCAGTGATAATACATCAGTTATCATTATTAAAGGACAGCCATGCCAAATATAAGAGTTATATAAAGATGTTTACCAGGTAAACCAGAGAAGAGAAGCACTCCAAATTAACCGAGAGAAAAATGCAATATTTTCTGCTTTCCACGGCAAGGGTTTTGAGCACTTTTAAAAAAGAAAGACACTCAAGTGTGAGAGAGCATGTCATGCTCAGGGTGAAATAGAGAGAGTAGTTAATACTCATATAAGGACAATAATTTGTGTTTAATGAAAATAAAATAGCATTTGGTAAAAAGAAACCCAGTCACATAAAAGCAGCCGGCATGATTTTGTTTAACAAGTATTTTATTCAATAAATAAGATACAATTTTTTTATTCAACAAATATTTATCAAGTATTTAGTTTACATCATGGAAGGCTCTATCTAAGATACTAGATAATTTTTTCTCTTAATCTTCTCTTATGGGCCTCATATTATAATGTAATCAAGGCAAGCGGTGATGACTAGAAGGTGACATACGATCTGAGACAGCATCCCCTAGAGTCGGGTACAAAGTTTTTCTTGCAGAGACTGGGACTTCTGCAGAAGGCTTGCCATGCTTTCACCTGGCAATGTTCTGTCTTACAGAATAGAGATCTGCAGAGGAGTCCCTTCTGTATCAGAGAAGAAGGCATTGCCAAATCTAGGACACACTTCTGCCCCTTCAATGAGGATTCTGGAGAAGGAAGAAAATGTTTACTGAATAATATTCAATATTTACTGAGCATTATACCAAGGTGATTTTCATATGTCTTGAAGAAAGCACTGTAGGATTGTATTAATTCTGTTCTCACGCTGCTAATAAGGACATACCTGAGACTGGGTAATTTATAAAGGAAAGAGGTTTAATTTGCTCACAGTACAGCATGGTTGGGGAAGCCTCAGGAAACTGATAATCATGGTAGAAGGGGAAGGAAACACATCCCTCTTCACATGGTGGCAGGAGAGAGAATGAGTGCCCAGCGAAGAGGGAAGCCCCTGATAAAACCATCAGATCTCATGAGAACTAACTCACTATCACGAGAACAAGATGGGGGAAATCACCGCCATGATTCAATTATCTCCATCTGGTCCTTCCCATGACACATAGAGATTATGGGAAATACAATTCAAGACGAGATTTGGGTAGGGACACAGCAAAATCATATCAAGGATATTTCAGGATGTAGGACAGTCTTAATTTGCTTTGCTTATTATTATTATTATTATTATTTTTGGTGTTTGTGGTGGTTAATTTTATGTGTCAACTTGACTAGGCTAAGGAATGTCCAGATACCTGATAAAACACTATTTCTGGGTGTGTCTGTTTCTCAGGTTATTTCTAGAAAAGATTAGCATTTGAATCTGTAGTTCACATAAAGCAGATGGCCCTCACCAATATGGTAGACATCACCCAATTGGTTATGAGCCTGAATAAAACAAAAGCTTCCTAAAAACAAAAAGAAGGCTAAATTTGTTTCCTGTTTGAGCTGGGACTTCCTTCTTCTCCTGTGCTTGGACATTGGTGCTCCGGGTTCTGAGCCAGACTTCAGACTCCAACTGACACCACAGCATTGTCTTCCCTGTTTCACAAACCTTTCATCTCAGACTGGAAGTCACACTACTGACCCCCCTCCCTGGTTCTCAGGCCTTCAGACTAGGACTGAATTACCCCACCTGTTTTCCTGGTTCTGCAGCTTGCAGAAGGCAGGCTGTGGGACTCCTCAACCTTTATAATCAATTCCCATAGTAAATCCCGTGTATGTGTGTGTGTGTATGTGTGTGCGCACATGTGTGCGTGTGTGTGTGAGAGAGAGTTAGAGAGATCGATCTCCTATTGTGTTTGTTTTCTGGAGAACCCTGACTAATACACTCTACTAAAACAAAACTTTTTAGATGAGATCAATTGAAGTTCAGTGTTTCTTTTTCTCAGGTCTATGTGTCTTTAAGATATACAACGTCTTCCACAGTAGACTTTGTGGCCTGTCTCTTCTCAAATTTCCAAGAGGACTTGCCTAATACAGAATATATAATGTCACAGCTAACATTTTACTGAGGATTTACTACATGCCAGGCTGTATACTAAGCATTGCTACTTCAGGCCAATTATCTTCTTATCCCCTTTTTATAGTTGAAGAAAACAGGGTTAGCAGGATTTGGTACCTTGTCCAAGCAAATGGCAGAACTGGGACTGGATCTGAGTCTGACCTCAATGTCCCTGACTTTAAATAATGCATATGCTCACCACTGACCATGTAATTTTGAGAGCCTACTGTGTGCTAGACACTGTAATCTCCAAGGCTATAGAGGGGATCAAAATACACAAACTTCCTGCCTGAAGGGGTTTCTTTGGGGATGTGAAGGGAACAATTGACAATAAAATAAACATGAAACACACTATCAGGCAGTGAGTTGTGTGGGCAACGTGATCGCCTATTGACAGATGCATGTGTAGGTTTATATTAGAAATATGCCCAGAAAAAAGACTAGAAAAAACCTATCATAAGGGTGAATATTTCTGGGTGGTCAGATTTTAATTTTCTTCTTTAAATTTTTTTTAAAAACTTTCAAATATTCTTCAGTAGCTATATATTTCTGATGTAATCAGATGTAACACATAAATATGATTTAAAAACACACTTTAATCTTAGACAAACTGCCTATGGTTTAGATGGTCTTCTCTTAGCCTCTTTCAATTCAGTTCTTCATATTAGAAAAGTATAATAGTTTGCTTTTTTCTTAGCTGTAGCAATGTCTGAAATATTTGTTCCTCCTCAGGAACCTAGTGGGCTCTCTCTGCCCCAAGCATTTCTGAGTTCATGCGTATCTGGGGTTCTCAACCTTGGCTACATATTTCAATTCCCTGAGGAAGCTCTGGGGTGGGGCTGGTCCTCCTCTGTAGCTTCTAAAGTCCCCCAGGTGACTGGTGTGCAGCAGGGATTGAGACTCCCTACACAATGGGCTCCCTCCTCCTGTTTCTCAGAGCCCCCGACACGTTTCCTGGGGAGCAGCCAGGGCAGAGAGTAGCTCAGGGCCTCCTCAGCCCACCTTCTTTTGCTCTGTCTCACTGGGTCTGGGTTGGCCAGGGAAGAGGAGGAGGGATGAGTTAGAGCAGGTGCCAGAGCCAGGCAGAAAGAAGACAACCAAATCCCTAGCCCTGCAGCGCCTGGCTCCCCAACCCCTCCCTCCTGACCTACTTACTCAGGGCATGCGGTGTGAGGGACTCAGGGATGGAGGACAACAGAAATTGTTAACAAAAGCAGAGCACTGTGCAGGTGGGAGCTGAGGACACACTTCGGTCCCACTAGACTTCTCACTGTTCCGGAATGCAGCACTCACTGTCTCAGCTTTGAGCCTTTGCCTTGGCTGCCCTTTCAGACTGAAATGTCCTGTGAAGCCAACTCTCTTCTTCCCTGAGGGCTGAATCCTACCCTTCCTTGAAGGTTAAGCTTTCTGAGGTGTCCCTTGAATACCTCCCTCCCAAGCTGGATGAATCACTTTCCCCTTCCTCATCTCTTGGCACCCACAGGAATTTGTCACAGGATTTCTGCAGCACTTAGCACATTTCATTACTCGGTAAAAGTGTCTGCCTCCCTGGCCAGTCTGGGAATCCTCTAAGGCAGCACCATGTCCTGATTCATCACACACAGTTGCCCTCACCCCTAGCCCTCACCTCACAGGATACCTGGCAAGTGGATGAGCTCAGGCCTTGAAGTTCAACTAAGCAGGTTCAACCCCAGCTCTGCCCTTTATGGCTGATGAAATCAGAAATCATGCCGCTTCTTGCTACTCACCTGGAAACAGGTTAGAAAGGCAGAATCTAGGATCAGATCAGGACCTGCAGTTAGTAAGACCTCCAAGTGATTCAGATGCACATTAACATTTGAGGAACATCAGTAGTCTCTTTAATCCTCAACTTGCTTGGCTGTAAAATGGGAATCATAACTGCTAACTTACAGGGTTGTTGTGAGGTTTAAAAAGGCAACATACTCAAAGTATCTGCCACAGTACAGAGCACATAGGGGATATTTTTATTGTTTCTGCTCAATGAATGTTGCCTTAGGAGGAGGCAGGAGTCTGCAGTGACCCACATCAAGAGTTCTGGGGTCTGCTCCAGTAGGCCCTGGGGCACTGTAGTGGAGCAGGCTTGGCAACCCACAGAGGGAAGAGGAAGGGAGGATAAACAGAATCTCAGCCAGGCTCGGCTTTTATTAGGTCCTATGCTCTCTGCTCCATTTTTTTAAGGGGCCTTGATCACTGAGAACAAGTATGTGCTGACCTGCAATGCTAGGGCTTCCTGAGCCAGCCCATCAGTGGAGGACAGTGTCATCAAGGCCCACCTGGATCTTTCTCACATGATGAAGTTCATTATATGAATTAGGTGAAACTCAGAGAGCTTCAGACAATTTATGCATGATCAAGCAGTGGAACAGGATAGTGGGGGCTGTTTGGATTGGGCATTTTTGTGTGAATTAAACATTAGTGCCTACTAATAACTCCATCTAACACACAGAACATCTCACATTTGTGAGAACTTACTTTGCATGTACCATTTCATTTTATACTGACTTATTTAGTATTTGAGAATTATGACGAAACTGTACACTGAGATCCATTTGGAGGTAGGGGGCGAATTATCAGCATTTCACGATAGTTCCCATGTAGTAATGTCTTTTCATCTCAGAATTCCCAGACTCAGCTGCTGCTGGAAAGAGAGGGCCTATATGTCTGCCTGGACTGCAGGCTGCTCCCTTGGGGGCAGGGATGGGATGGAGGCATCTTTCTGCTTATTCGAGTCTGCTCTCATCAGATCATGCCAGCCCATAAGGGCAGATAACGAAGTGGAATGATGTTGATTCAATGACACCAGCTTCAATTTCTAACCTTCAGGCCTTGCTCCCAGACAAATTAGATTAGCACTGCTCCTAAAGCCACTCTGGCACATGATGGAAAAGCCTTGCCCAGGGAGACACACACATGCACTGGCAAAAGGCATGTGAGTCCTTCAGTGACATGGCCTGAGGTTGGCTCAGGCTAGGATTGAGAATCAGGGATCCTGGGCAGCACACAGGCATTTCTGGCAGGGCTAGAGGCCAGTTGCCAAGGTGGGGTTAGTAGCCAGGGTGGCTTCTGTATGCAGTCTCGACTCAGGACATACTTAGAGATTGGAGTTACTAGTAAGGTGGGCAGACCAGGGCGCTGGAAGCCACAGCAGGGCACTGTTCTTAGAGCAGGCTCAGCCCCAGGGGCATCTAAGTACAGGATTTGCCTTCCAGGACCTTATAATCCAATAGGAGAGATTAGACTCACAGCAACAAAGAGTCCTGATAAGTGTGGTTGTTGCCACAGTGAGTCAGCATCAGCTCTAGCCTTAATTCTCAGATCAGCGACTGGGGATAGTGGAGGGAGAACGAAATAAGAAAGCGAGATGTTGAAATTTTTACATAGCATTATTGAAGGTACAGGCAAAAACATACAATAAACTGCACATATTTAAAATGAATATTTTATGTTTTATCATACGTTTATACCTGTTAAATCAACACCATGAACAAGATAATAAACACATCTGTCACTCCCAAAAGTTTCCTTGTGCCTTTTGGAAATTCTTTCATTCCTCCCTGTTCCCAATACCCAGGTAATCACCAATCAGCTTTCTGTCACTATAGAATAGTTTGCATTTTCTAGAATTTCACATAAACTTACATAGTATATACTCTCTTTTGTCAGACTTCTTTCATTTGGCATGATTATTTTTATTTTCACCCAGGTTGTTGCATAAATCAACAGTTAATTCCTTCTTATTGCTGAGTTGGGTTCTGTTGCATAACACAATTTGTTTATTTATTTACTGGATAATGGACATTCGAACTGTTTTCAGTTTTTGGCAATAAAAATTGAGCTGCTGCGAACATTCAAGTACAAGTCTTTGTATGAACACATCTATTTATCTTTTATTTATCTTGGGGTAAATAGGAGCGAAATAGATGCATCATATAGTACATATATATTTAACTTTGTAAGGAACTACTAGACTCTTTTCCAAAGAGGTTGTAACATTGTTATCCCCATAAGCAATGAAGAAAATAATCTAATGTGTGGTACTGATATGATCAACTTATTAAAAATTTAAGCCATTCTAATAGATATGTAGTGATACTTCATTTTAGTGAGAATTTGCATCTCTTAATGACTGAAGATGTTGGATATATTTTCATGCCCATATTTTCTATCCAGATATCTTCTTTGGTGAATTGGCTGTTGAAATAGATTGTCCATTTTAAAAATTGGGTTGCTGTTTTCTTATTTAGTTTTGAGTTCTTTCTATAATCTGGATTTAAGTCCTTTATCAGATACATGATTTGCAGATATTTCCCCCTGTCTTTGGCAATTTTATTCATTGCCTTATCAGAGTCTGCCCAAGAGTTGAAGTTTAAAATTTTTGACAAAATCGAATTTATCATTTTGTTGTTCTATTCCACTTTTGGTGTCCTATTAAAAAAAAATCCTTTACCTAACTCATAGTCACAAGGTTTTATCCTATATGTAATTCTGGAAGTTTTATGGTTTTAGGCTTTATGATCAGGTCTACGATCCATTTGGAGTGAATTATTTTTATTGGTGTAAGGTATTGATAAGTGTTTGGGTCTTTTTTTTTCCTGTGTATGTCCAATTGTTCCAGTACCATTTATTGTCAGATCATTTTTCTCCATTACACTGCCTTTGCATGTTTGTTGAAAATCAGTTATCCATGTATGAAGGGGTGAACTTTTATAAGTTTTCCCAAATGTTGCAGTTCTGGAGGTAGAAAAATAAAGCGTGTTTGAGATTGAGTAGGTGGTTCCCCATGTAGTTGATGGTTTACATTCGTAATAGCTAATGTTAACAAATAAAAACAACAGACTCCCATGTAGTGAGCACTCACCATGAGCAGGCTGTGTATCAAACACTTTATGTGCTTCGTCTCCCTGATCCTCACCATAACCCTATGTGATAGGGTCAATTGTTGCCCTCACTGTTCAGTGGAATAAGTTGAGTCTCAAGAAGGTTAAATAACTTGCCTTTGCCTAAGGTCATATGTAAGTAAGAAGCCAAAAAGAGCAGTATAAGAGTAATTTAGCCAGGATTCCAATTTGCAAATTCAAATCTAGATTCTGTGTCACTCCAAAGCATATGCCATATGATCCCTTAACGATATGATCATTAAACCATATGATCCCTTAGATCAACATTTGCATACAGCACAGTTTTTATATCTTTCTCAGACATCATAACTGTCAGTATATCATGAAATAATACTAAAAGCAGTGGCTGTTTATTTATTGAAATGTTGAATATGTATGAGGGAGAAAAGGCTAGTATGGCAGGAGTTCTTTCAGCAGAAAGGCAAATTTTATGTGTCAGATAGAACCTCTAAACGGCAACTCAAAATACTACGTGGGCAAGCCTCATGCCCAGTAGCTGCAATAGATCACCCAGCTCTAGTGACTCCATGCTGGGATGGCCTAGGAATATCAGAAGCAGGAACTAGTCAAGTCTCTGGTGATCACCTACTGATATCTTTCTGAGGAAAAAGAAGCACATGTCGAGAGCAGAAGGATTAATCTTACCTGTGATAACCAGAACCTTTTGGGGCACCTGCTATTTCCTGTCTCACTCTGCTCTCCAGGCAACAGCTGCTTGAAGACTCCGTCCCATCTTGTCTTGCAGGAGAGATGGATACCTGCCTCCAGAGTTGGTCCTATTCCCAAGGGTGTGTGAATGAAGCTTATACTTATCCCTCAATACCATTCTCAACTTTCTTCACAAAATTCTATGGAGTCACATTGCAACCTCGCCTGGAAACATCCCCACTGAATGCTATTCTACATCTGGTTATGGTCAGTGACTCAGTTCAGGCCAATGAGATGAGATTTATTGAATGACTTATTTAGTATACATATGTTCCATGCAATATTTGGGACATATTTTAATTTTAAAAATATTCTTTGTTTAGCCAATATTTAAATTTAACTGTGTGCTCTATATTTTATCTGACAACACTACCCCTAGTTAAAAGCCCAAGATTAGACTATCATCTCCTACTCCAGTGGCTGGCAAATCTTTTCTGTAAATAGTAAGTATTTTTAGGCTTTATGGGTTATACAGTCTCTTTTGCAATTACTCACCTCTGCCATAAGAGTGCAATGGCAGCCATGAATAATATGTAAATGAATGAATGTGGCTAATAACATTTTATTTACAAAAATAGGAAGCAAGCTGGATTTGATTCATAGACCATAGTTTGCTGACCTCTATTTTAGATCACCAATCCTTAAAGTGTGGTTTCAGGATCAGCAGTATCCTCTGGGAACATAATCTGGGAACTTTGTAGAAAAGCAAACTCTCAAACTCTGTCCCAGACCTACTGAATCAGAACTGCTGGGGATGGGGCTCCGCTATGTGAGCCCAGAAGATTCTGATGCACGCTAATGTGTGATGTAAGAACCATTCTTCTGGATTCTCAGTTCTCAAACATGAAGAATCATCAGAATAACCTGGGGCACTTCTTAACCTACAGACAACTGAACCCTCCAGACTCTCTGACTCAGAAACTCAGTTTGGTTATTCAGGATGGAGGTGGACAAGCTAAACGTGTATATTTCTACATTTCCACAAGTTACTCTCAGCAACAGCTGAGAATAGTCATGAAGTCATCAATGAATGTTAGATCCAGAACATGATATGTTTTAAGATTTCAAAGCATGAATGCAGAGTTAATCTCTCAAAAGGAATAGAACTTTTGCACGCCCTGAACTACCACATAATAAAGATACACATAAAGGTTCATATTAGGAGTATGAAACAATTATGTCTTTTATTCAAGGGTTGATTTTCTTTGCCAAAAAAACTAAAAATGCATTTAATAAATTGTTCTTCCTCAAAGAAGGGAGTTACCATTTTCCTCAGTTAACAGAAAGGCAAATTGAAGAGCAGAAAAATTAGGTAATTTGCACTAAGGTGACAGTCGATTAGTAAGCCAGTAGAGATTGGAACTCATATCCTCCAAGTTTTGAAGTTTTCACCACACATTTCTTCCTTCGCTCAGTTTCTTTCCCTTTCTTTCTTTCACTCTCTTTCTTCTTTCTTTCTTCTTTCTTTCTCTCTCTCTTTCTTTCTTCTTCTTCTTCTTTTTTTTTTTTTGATGGAGACTCGCTCTGTTGCCCAGGCTGAAGTGCAGTGGCACAGTCTCTCATTAACCACACACCTATCATGCTGTTCCCCTAGGCAGAGTTAGGTAAACTACTGCTCTCTCCTCTTCCTTTCCCACTAAGTAGTAAGCTAACATAAAGTGATTTAAACAGGGCAATGCACTATAGTTCTTCATTCTAAAGGATATTATTCTACACGAAGAAAAATAATTAAACCAGCCAACCATATTTTCCTTTTGGCTAATTCCCACTCCCTAGCCTCCCAAACACTTCCTCCCCAGACAAACAGCAAATACATAAAGTGTTAGAAGCCTAGGGAAGGAAAACATGAAAACTCATTAGATGCTTATTCTCCCATGAAAGAACCTCAGTTAACGTCTTAAATGCTAACATTTCTGTCTTCTAGTTATTGACTTGCTTTATTTCATTAAGAACAAGTGATCACAGGGCTCTGGGCAGAGACTTCTGGGGATTGTTCTCCTTCTAAAGAAGTATTATTAATTAGTTGGCAAAATGAAATGTCCCTTCACAGTGAGATTGGGAGTTGGTTATAGAGATTCAGGAAGGAGAGGTTCTTGAGTTTTCTCCCACAAAGGAGAAAAAGGTAAATAAAAACCCTGGACACTGGGGAAAACAGCAGTTTCCCTTGTCTACTTTCTGAAATTTTACTTTGAACATTCTGTCAAGTTGAACTGGCAACTAAAAAAAACCCAGTAACTTGGGCCCAAGTTAATTAAGCAACTCTGAACAGGAGCTTACAGGTTGGGAGGAATAAGGGCATACGATTGGAAACCAGTCTGGAAATAATTTATTGAGAGTCACAGAGCTCATCATGACTTTTGGACCAAAAGAGGAGAGGTAAGGAATTCTTCCATGTAGCTACAGATCTCTTTCCAAAGTCTTGTTTTGTAACATCTCACATGGATTATTTTTCTCTTGAAAACCCAATGGATATAAAGGGATGGAAAATTTGAAATACCTGTGTTTATATAAGTATATGAAAATACTAAATGTAACCATCCGTGGAGGAGAGGTATTGACTTTTGCAAATGAAAGTAGTAGTTGTTATCATTTCCCAGTAGGACGCTTCTGAGAAATTTTTCCTTTAGTGGAAATGCTCCTACTTTTTACTGTTTGCCAGTTGACTGGTCAGGGTTACTGCAGCTGTCTTTGAACAGCTGATCTGCTTAAAAATAAACCTAACATTCTGTGGAAGCTCAGTTCATAAGATGAAATAAACATTTCTGAATAATAACCAAAATGTTGAACACAGTTTCATTATTAGAGTCTGTTCTGTGCTATATCTACTTGATCCTAAGTGTTTCACATTCTTTAAAGGATTTATTTCTCACAAGAACAAAAGTGTTCTTCCTCAAAGGAGGAAGTTACCATTTTCCTCAATTAACAGGTAAATTGAGGAGCAGAAGAATTAAGTAATTTGCTCTAAGGTGACAGCTGATTAGCAAGCTAGTAGGGATTGGA